>CAEFZX010011619.1:0-105399 GCA_903066825.1 Alfaro cultratus | reverse complement strand
CCTGCAAAGAAATTCAAGCAGAAACTATCCACAAACTCACAAGTTCAATGGATGCAAGAATTGTGCAGGTGATATCAAAGGGGTCCTGTGTTAAAATGTAACTCAGTCTGTTAAAATGTTTTGATTGAAATAGCTTTTGATTTCATTACATGTGACCACTTAATGCTGCACATTCAAAGAATGACTGTTTGCAGTTCTTCATAATCCAAAAGGTGTTTAGAAAATCTGTGCATAGTAATTTGGAACATTGCATTTTGAGATTTTTATTTTTTGAAAAAAACACTGTTCTCATGGGGAGCTTTGTTCAGAAAAAATTGATTTATACTGTAATAGTTCATGTCTTGAAAATTATACTGACCATCATTTGCATTGACCATTTAAGAAAATCTGAGAAAATATCACTTGCATAATAATTTAGAGCGAGGTGTAAATGGAAATAATGTACTGTATGTTTAATAGTTAAAAGATAATTCATGAAATCCAACTAATCTGTCAAATTAACTGATTTGACAACATTTAAATGTTAATTATGAAGAATATTTGTTTTGTCCTCAGGGCTGGACAGTAGTTCAGTGTAATGCTGTTGCTTTGCAGCAAGAAGCTCCTGGGTTTGAATCCACGTCTGAAATGTTTCTGCATGTTTTTTGGACGTTCTTGTAAATAGACTGGTTCTCTCTGGGTTCTCTCTGCTTCCTCTTAAAGTCCAAAGACATGATTTGGACAATTGATCTTTCCATATCCACCTTCCTCCACAGATATGTGCAAGTGAGACAGCCTACAAACCTGACTCAGTTATACCAGTTCTATCATGAGGAATGTGCCAGAAGTTCTGCAAGCTATAATGAGAAGCTTGTGAAAGAAAACCCAAAATGTTTGACCCAAATCAAATGATACCAAATATTGAAGTAATGCATTTAAACTTTCACATTTGAAGACATTAAGAAATACATTTCTGACCTATTCTTTTATTATTGTAGCAGTTAGCAAATACAAATTTTGATAATCATGACGGACATAAAACAAGAGTTTTGGTCTGATTTAACTTCAGACAGAAGAAAAAAAGGTGTCTTTTCATTCAGTGTAAACTTCTGGTTTGAACTGTAAGCAGTTTCCCTGACATCAGACGTCCAAGATGTCTGATTCTTTTGCAACAGCTGCCTCAGAGTGCTGAAGCTTCGCTTGCTAGCATGTTGAACTTTAGCATCAGCATTGATTTATTTTTTTTTGGTATGTCTGGACTGGATGGGTTGTTACTGACATCTTGTGATAATTTTGTCTTAATTGCACTTAAAATGTATTTATTTAGCACATTTCTGATGAGTTCAATACTTATTTTACCCACAGCTTACATATGTAGTACATAATACCTAACTAGAGCAAGATTCTTCCCAGATCTAAGGTCTGGTTTCCAATACAAATCAAACACACCAATAAGATGCTCAAGTCCTCCTTTTTTAATAGTTTCTAATGGCCTGATTGGACAGTAAACTGGCAAGATTACCCTGGAGGGATTGTGGGGTTAGCTTCCCTGAATATAGATCCATCAATGCCTCCATTATCTCAAGGCTTAAGTATCTAAGCCTGTAATTTTGCTTGCATGTCGATGCAAGACAATTGCAGGAAACCGAGGGTCAAATATGGCCTCCAGTTAGTGACGTTTCCATAGATGGGTTCTTAAAGTTGAAATGGAAAGATCAATCTGTGATCAAGAAAAACCTCGACTTTCAGCCGTTCAAGGTCAATAACAAAAAAAGGCAACCCTTAAATAGACACCTCAATAAGTCTTGCATTTTAGTTATACAAAAAGAAAGCACACAAGGAAATAACGTATTCTCCAGACACAATGTTGCTAATGTGTTTAAAATAAGCACATTGGAGTTTTATGGCAAGCACATTTATAATGAAAGGCCATTATTCTGCAGGGTTCCATTAGGCCGTCTAATTCCTCTGATAATCTGCTCATCCAGTCTGGCGGGCATCACATTAAGGTGAAAGCTTTGTTCACAGACTCATTCTCCAACAAAGGAAAGCCTTTGGCAGCATCAGATATCCTCTGCAGGAACTATTATTTGGAGGACAGACATTTTCTTTTCAGAAATATGACTGGCCTTGCTGTCAAGAGATTTTAAGTTGGATTCGTATTTTTAAAATCATGGCAAACACTTGAGGAGATGTGTTTGTTGTGTTAAATAAAATTCAAAACTGTTTCACCAGTAAAATCAATCATTTGCTTCATTTTTTTTTTACAGTAATTCAACAGAATATTATGATATTTTTACATTATTGTCTATATAGGAGCTCAGTTGCGCCTCAGACGGCTCATGTTGCATTTTCACAATGTTGAAGATACAGATGACAGAGTCCAGTCCAGAGTCTCCACCTCAGGCTAATTCTTTTAGCACAGCAATCCCTGCTTATTCAGGGCAGGAACAATCGTCCCTCAGCTTGTCTAGGCGCTGGCTGGTGCCATCCTCTCAGCCTCCCTCCTCTGCATGTAGGCGTTGTACACGTCCAGGAACATGTCCCTGCAGGGTATGTTGGCTTTCAGTTTGGAGCAGATCAGGAAGGAGCCGGCCATCTTGCGGTGGAGAGAATAAGTCTCCTCGGGGGGAGGAGTGAGGCGATGGCGCAGCATGACGGGGACGAGGTTCTGGATGCGCTGCGTGGTGCTCTGTGAGCCGAAGTCAAAGGGCTCGGTGGACGCAAAGGCTTCGCCGAGGATCATCACGGCCTCAACGTGGGCATCCTTAAAGGCCTGATGGCAAATAAGAACCTACATTAAAGTACGTAGTCTCTTCTTCATTCCCTGATCTATGGTGCCTTGCAAAAGCTTTAATGCCTGTTGAACCTTTTCACATTTTGCCACCTTACAGCCACAAACCTTGATGCAATTTACTGAATTTTAAGTGCAAGACCAACAACAAAAGAGGACATCTTAAAGTGAAGTGCAAGCACAGCCGTGAACTGCACCAGCTGAAAATGAAACAAATGTTACAATTTTGGTCTCAGGACAATCGGGTGTCAAAACATTATATGTTGGATTTAAGTCTGGACTTTGACTGGGCCATCCATGCACATGATTATCCTTTGATCAAAATCATCCTCCCTAACCCTAGCTGTATGGTTAGAGTTGTTGTCTTGCGAAAATGTGAACCTCCACACCAGCCTGCAGCTGGTTCAATTTTGGTCTAAACTGTTCTGATCAGTAATATATTGGTGAAAGCAGTTGGAAAAGAGGATAGGAGGAACGAAATGACATCAAGCACAGAATGCAAATAACAACGGTCAGATTAGGCAGAAGGAAATGCTACATCAAAAATAAATGAGCAAAGCAGAAGCAGCAGATTTAATTAAAATAGCCCACCTTGGTCTCAAAGCCTGTCAGGAACTTCAGGTCTTTGGATTTGGACAGGACGGTGTCCCGATCACCAACAGAAGCTGCATAAACCACCTGAACACATGATGTAAGAGCCCAGACAAAACCATCATCTAGCTGCAGAAACTGCGTTAGTGCCATTAGAAGCTGCAAAATGTCTACATGGATGAGTTTCCTTGGTAGTCAGATCCTCAGTATTCAATTATTCAGAGAAAATCTTCCTTCATAAATCATGTATTTAGATTCACAACAGTCAGCATACCTGGATGTAGTCATCTGTGAAAGTTTCTGGGTAGCCTCTGCAAGCTCCAAAGTCTAAGAGGACAACCTGCAGACATGGATCAGGGTTATGATTTGTACTGCATATCAGAGGAAGACGAGTTTAAAAGGTTCCATTGTGTTAAACACATTCTCCAAATGCAGATTCCTCACCTTGTTGGTTTCAGAGTTGTAAAAGAAGTTGGCCCAGTTTGGATCAGTCTGCATGAACCTGAACTCAAACAGCTCCCTCAGACATAAGTGCAGGATGTTGTAACAGATCTGCAAAGGAAACAAGACAATAATTTTATTCCTATATGCATCTGATGGTCATGTCATAAAGCTTTGCAACAAAGTGGATCATCCTTGGGGGAAAAAAACAAACAAAAAAACTATCTATATAAACAAAGCAACAGTATTTAGCTTTTCTTTTTCTTAAACCCTGTGTCAAGTTTTACTGAAGAAACAGACCCAACATTTCTCACTGGTTTTCTAACCACCAGCAAAGTTTGTAATGTTAATTTAAAACATGGGTCATATTCATAAAGTGTAGTTTTGATTCCAGAGCTTTCATGTGTGGGTGGATACTGAAGGTCTTTGCTTTCCACTTATGCAAAGTTACCTCAGTAATTAGATGACAAGATATTCAGATTACTTTTGTTTATATGCAAGATGCAGATGTAGAGAAGCTTGTGATCACTACATCCTTGCGAAAACTATTTTTTGCAAATAAATATACAAATTTTCAACTCCAACGCCTAAAACACATGTTCTTCTTGAGTCAAACTGTACCTGGTTCCTTGTTTCCTGATCCAGGTCTATGCAGCAATCCAGAGGAACTCCTTGCACCAGCTCCATGGATATCACCCTGCGTGCGGACAACTCGTTGATTACTTCTGGGACCTGGAAATATGGGTCACCCTCCAGCAGTGACCTGCAGGCCAGATGTGTGTTGTCCAATAACAGAAAAAAATAATTAAAAAAAAAATCTTTAACAAGTTGTTGGAAAAAGTGGTTTTAATTTGACATGATGCAAGTCAGTGCACTGACAAACGGCTTTGTGGCTAAGACGTATAAAGTTACCTGAACTTCTTGGCGCTCTCTGCTTCCCTCTTATAGTCACACTCCCACCCCAGCTCTCTCTGGAGAACCTCCAAGCTGCTGTCAGCAAAAAGACCTGTGGACAAATGGAGCAAAACTCAGAATGTAAAAACAATCAAAGCATAACCGTTCACCTCATTGTTGAACATGGCGTTTCAGATGATGTGTGTGGGGAAAAAACAAGGAGTTGAATCACCAAGACTTTGTGCAGAAGATTTTGTCTTTGTCCTTCTTCGACACCTGATGCCACAATAATGTTTCAGGCTAGACAACATCTCTAAAAGAAACTTGCATATTATTAATTAAAGCATAAATAGCCACCTGGAAAATTATCCTAACATTTGGTTTCCTGCATCTCCTGGAGTTTGATTCCTTCTATTTGCATTTTTGGTTCTATCTGTTCTAACATTTAACAAAAGTGTTAAAGTAGATAAAACCCAAAAGAACAATAGATAGTGTGGAACTAGACAACTGGTACAACTATAGCACCACCTCATGGTCAGTGATGACACTGAATGAAATAAAAATTTTTTTATTGAAATAATAATGTTTCACGCAATCAGATAAATTAAACTAGCTAATATAACTTCTGGACATAAAATTAAAGAGCATTAACTCAAGTTTACATCACATCCTCTGGTACACTTGAAGTATCGTTACAGGTAAAAAAATAAAAATAATAATAAAATGTAATCATTTTAAAATTCTTTTGCATTTGGTTACTGTATTAGTTTTGCATTTTCCTTTAGTTGATCAAATAAAGCCAACAGAAAGAAGCTGCTCTATGAAGCTTTTCTTCACATAGTGCGATGCTCTGTGTTCTGACACAGCATGCTGCTCACCAATCTGAATCTGCAGCTTTAGTCTCGTTACTGGTGGTGCAAGAAGGAACTTTTTTCTGGTTCTTCTCATACATACTTTGCAAACTGATAACATTTTAAGTATTTTTTTTTTTATCATTTAGACACATTTCACTGTAAGGCAGATGTGTTACTTTTTTTTAAAATCATAAAATAACTAAAATCAAAAATTATTTTATAAATGGTATAAAATGGAAGTGGGAAGGGATAAAATGGAAAGAACAGAGTACAAAATCATTGTATAAACTGGCAAAGGGGCAACTTAATTCAGAGCCTCCCAAGTATGTGACTGACAGGATTATTTATTAAAAGATTTAGTCAGTGCCCATATGAGCTCATCTCTAATACACTTAATGTTGATTTTCACGTCTAAGCTCGCAAGTCAAACAGCATTTTCTATTTTTTTAATTCCTGGGACTTTGTGCAATTTACAGACAATAAAAAACTACTTTTATTGTTAAGAGATGATTTTACTGCAGTTAGTTAAATAATAATAACAATACAAAAACACACATTTGGAAGTGTTGATATTGTTCAAAATACAAATACAGGATTTAAAGTAATGTCCGCAGTTTGTAATAATCTCCAGGAAATTAAAACAGTTTGTACCATAAATAATAGATGGAAATGGAAGAAGGAATCAGAGGAATTATGGACTACAGTCTAGTCATTTTTAATGGAGAACGTGATTAGAGAACATTTGGCTGGAAACCTAGGTAGGTTTTTAATTTCACCAGTTGCACATTTCAGGGTGTTCAAGTTTCTGAAGAAACTGTGGTGGTAAGGAGGTTTATCATTTCCATAAATGTAGTTCCTGCTCAAAAATAACAGTCTTTTAGTGTGCAATCTGTGGAGAATCTGTAAGTCTAACTAACTTATGTTTTAATTTGGTTTCTATCATTAGAAAACTTGGTTAGTGAAACAACATAGCTATTGGAATGTTAAGCATTGCAGCCAGAAATGCTGTGATAAGAATATGCTGCATTAATAAAGGTGGGTAAGATATTATTTACAGTATTACCTTCTGGCAGAACCACACTCATCTTCAGTACTGACATCAGGTTGTCTATGTCACTTTGGATGCTCTCTGCTACTCCAGGGTACTGTGATGGAAATGAGAATAAAAAGATTAAAATCAAGACAAACATTGAGGGAAAGATGGTATGTCTGTTTGTGTTAACTGTTTTATACCTGAATCTTCATGGCAATCTCTCTTCCATCCTTCAACACGCCATGATGCACCTGTCCAATAGAAGCCGCAGCAAACGGTTTATCCTCAAACGATGAGAGCTTCTCCCTCCATCCCAGCCCGAGCTCCTCCTCCAGGACTTTCTACTCAGACAGAAACACACACTTTTCTGTGATTCATTCAATTCAGTCAGCCACCTTGCATCTGTCACGGACAGATCGTGCTTACGGTCATCTGCCATGTGGGCATGAAGTCTGCGCTCTGTCGGACTCTCTCAAAGATCTTCTGCAGCTGAGGGTTGATGAAGGAGTTGTCTGAGAAAAGAGAAAACATGCCAAGGTTGGAAAACAACTCTGACTGTGAGCAGACTTTCACATGAAGCTGTGATAGTGGGTACCTTGTATGCTGAGCATCTGGCCTATTTTCAGAGCTGCTCCTCGAACCTTACACAGCGTGTTGACGATTCTTTCAGCGTTGGCCTCTGACAGAAAGGGCGAGTCCATAAGGGCATTCATCTCTGGAAACACCATGTAAAAACAGACAAACATGTTAGAAAATGCATACAGAGAACATATAATACTCAATTTTTACAGTTTATTTCTAAAAAAAAAATTGAGCAAGCTGTGATTCCCACAGAGCTCAACTCCTAAACCTTTCAAAGGCTTCTTATACTGCTTGATCCAAAGCTAGCCCAACTTCTCAGAGTCCCAACAGCTTTCCATTAATCTGTTTGTGAAATATCTCATTACAGCAAGAATACTAAACAGAGAAGTGAGAATGTCTTCACCTCCTTTTTGTTTCCCTCCTAGCGACTGCTTGGCCACCTCTGCGATGGCACCGATGCCCAGTCCAACAGCCAGTCCTGCAGTGGGCACACAGAAACATTTAATGCTGAGGTTTCTGTCGGAAGGGTTCTAGCATTTTTCAAATGCTTTTTTTATTCTGGCAGTAAGGTTTGTTAGCATTTGGTTACCATTGCCAGCTTTTGACTATAAGAATATGCAATATATAGCAATATACTGTACATACTTGCAAGTGACATTAAAACCACCATGATTAATAATTTTAGTGTTACATTGAAATTGGTGGCTTTAATGTCACAAAATAGGAGAAGCAACAAGGGTTATGATTACTTTTGGAAGACACTAAAGAAATCTGATGTTATTTAAATTTTAATTTTGACTTCTGAGTTTTATATCATAGCGTTTGATTTATAGCATTTGCTTGTGCTGTAAAATGGCGCTGTGCCTGGAAAATACATAATACTGCCCTTGTTAACCAGAATTTTAACTTTGCAATGAATATTCAGAAAGAAAAAAATAATCTGTCCATGAGCCAAAACAGAAACAAAACATGTTATTCTCACCACCAAAATTAACGAGGCGGCTGATTCTTGTGGAGGGAACCTTTCTCTCCTTGGCTCGCTCACTCAGCTGAAGAAGGTGAAAAAAACTTTTATCACAAGTTATTCATAACAGTGTGAGTAAAGGAAAAAAATGTGACTGAGTAGGTTTAAAAAATACAAGCAGAGTTCTGACTTTGCTTTCATTTCATCTAATACAGCACTGCCCTGCTCCAATTGACACATCAGTACTTCCACATTACAAATTAAATGTACTAAAACACCCTCAGGTATTTATCTCCACACCTCATTTTAAATACAAATAAGCTCAGATCAAGATTTTTCTGTATACACAGTAAATATTGCATAATGTGCAGTGATATACAACACAGGAATTTCAAACCAACCTTCTGTTTGACTGGTTTTGCCTGGCCCTGTTTTGCCTCTCTGGCTTTCTTTATGTCTTCAGGCGTGAGCTTGGCCACCACTGTGTCGTGAACAGATCTGCTCTGGCAGTAGAAGCGCCGATGGCTGTGGACGGTGTGCAGGAAGCGAGAGTTCTGTCCTGGCCAGCCCGCTCCACCAGGAGCTGTGCCTGAATCAGAAAAAGTTCCAAGAATAAGAGGAAACAGGAATGTTATACAACATAAAGACATGAAGGTGATGACTTCAATCAATCTGCTGGATCAGAGTGCAACACCTGTGTTTTGGTTGTGTAGGTTAGTTGTTCAGAGGATGAATGAGGGACACTGGTGCCATATTGACAAGAGAAGGAATACGCTGAACTAAACATTGATGCTTGGTCTTCCGTAACATGACATTTAAAGGCTGATAGAGACGAGCAATAGAGAGTTCATGTTTATTGAGTATTTGATGTCAGCAATATATTTCAAAACTTTTGCACCACAAAAACAAAGCTTGGGTAAAACATCAAGACAAAGGTCTTGGAAACATGAGCGTAAAACCACTGGGGAGGTAGAGTTTCCAGTCTACCAGTCTAAGGAAATAAGGTTTTGGTAATTAAATGCAAACATTACTCTTTGTAATGCAGACAAAGCTAAAAATTTGTGGTGGGACTTGCTTAAACATTTTGAATCGAGTTAATTACAGAGCCAGTAATTAATTAATCACATTTTAACTAAAACTATATATCAACAACATAAGTAACATTTTCAATTCAAAAACCCTTTTTGTTCATGCTATTATACCCATTCAGCTTTCAAGTGTTTTAGGAATCTTTGATCATTCATGTAAAAATACTTCTTTAGAAATGTAGACTATTGAACCTGGCATTAGAACTGGGGACATCTGTGCTGGCTGCAACCATTAAAATATATGTAAAAATGTACATAAGGTTATTTTTTATCAAACCATTGAAAAGTGTAAACTGGTCCATTCCTATTCTGAAGTGAGAAAATAATATTCAAAGAAATTTTGTTTAAAACCACAGCCAGTGGAAATAACAGTCATTGTATCCTGAAATAAAACATTGTGAGAGCTGTGAAAAGGAAAGTTGCCCTGTGATTTGTTGACTTCCAGAGTCAAATCTCCACTAAAGAGAAGAGGGTCAGTCAGTTTGTATCTAATGGATAACAGAGACAATTCCTTTGGTACACTGTTGTTCAGTTATAATAAAAACATAACTTTTTGTCCACTTTGAAAGATATTTAGACCAAGTTCCAAGATTTCTCATTTTCTGCCCGAGTGTTCTCTGTTTCTTTTAAATATGAGGTTTAAATGGCGTGCAGACATTTTTTTTAGATTCCCTTGGCACCACAAGTTTGGGATGTTAATACCTGTGTGCATCCCTGAAGTCGGTCCTACTCCTTCTTTGCTTTGCTCTGCAGTTCCAGGGGAGAACTCGGATCCCACCGCCCATTTGGCTGCTTCATCTGGGTCCATATTCTCCCAGCCTTCTGCATCCGGAAACACATCTTCCTTTATAGACTATGGTGCACACACACACAAACATAACAGAAAGCATTTAGACACAGATAGGAGCAGTTGAGTGAAACCTCTGATGTGTCCCACAGTCGCAGACAGCTTATTACACTCACCTCATTGGTGCTGCCCATAAAAGTGGCCAGCAGGCCTTCAGCCACATCTTGAGCAGCTTTGACTCCTGCACCCACAGATGAGTTGCAGGCCATTAATCTGAGCTGCTCTCCCTGGGTGGTGACCAAAGCAGAACCCACTTTACCAGCCCCACGCAGCACCTGCAGGACCTCTGACAGCATCACTTCAGACACACAGAAGGGAACAAATGAAACAGGGTGGTCTGAAATGGCCATACAAATCAGCCGCAGTTCTCCACCACGCTGAAACTACACAGGAAGGGCAATACAGTTGGAATAATCCAAATTCAAGCTGCTGCTGGAGGTTTAACCTTGGATTTGTCTGGGTAGAAAAGTTACCAGACATGCGCCAGAAACACGTGTTATCTCATATCAGTGCGGGAAAAATATTCTCAAAATCATAGCAAGAATTTAGAAACATAATATCAAGCTCTGTGTTTAGCTCCTGGGTACTCAAGTCAACATACGAAGTTGCATCTGAAAGACGCTAAAAACGACAAGCCAGCGACTGCGAACTTAAACCCACGGCTCTAAAGTCTGGAAGAACAACACCGGCCTAGGTTAAACCCTAGCCAGGACTTACTTTTACTGGATAAAATCGTCTTCCAGTGTTTGTTCAACGGTTGTCCTTTCAGCAGCTTTTTATGGTCTGTTTTACAACGGCACACAACACCCGGAAGTTAAACCTCAACAGATTGAACTAACGTCCAATGACAGATGTAGATGGGCGGGGTTTTGAGAGCAAAACGACGGGTATGTTCTTTTGACCAATCGCTGCACTAAATACTGGATGACGAAACTGCAACTGGAATAAATTGACCAATCGTGTTTAACCAAAGGCGGGTCAAAGCAGAAAAACCTCCAATGAGGGTTAAGAGGTGTTACCATGGAGGCGGGTTACTAAGTACACGTGCTATGAGGTACAGTTATCAAACTTATGATTATTTTCCTCCAGGTTACTGATGTAAGCATAACGTTTGCCATTCTTTGTTATTTCCAATAGTAATTACATTTTTTAATTACTATTGGAATTAAAAAATTCCAATAGTATTTTTGGAATTTTTTTGAAGTAAATTGAAAAGTCTAGGTTTTTTGTGGATTAGCATGTTAACAACTATCATACCTACAGCTGTAGGAATATAAACATGTGACACACTTAAACATCATGTGAAATATAAGCTGCATTCCAAAATTATTTCAAAACTGCAATTTCCTTGTATAAAATGTACGGCATGGACTGAAAGTTGGAAATTGATGTCAGAGATGCTCTCCAGGGAAACTGACTGAGATTGGGCAATACTGAAAAGAAAATGGACAAATGATTCAGTGTTTAGATGCATACATCTCTAAATTACTTGCAGCTATACCTAGCTATAAAAAAGCATTGGCTAGGTAGGGCTGAAATGCACACCATACTTTTCAGAACTTATTTGTAAAACTGTGTCGTTTGTCACATTAAATCTTAATAAAATACATTGAGCTTGATAAAATATGACAAAATGTCAAAGAATCTGAATAGTTTTGCAAGGCACTGGAAATTGTAAAATTCTGTTTGCAGCATGGAATGGCATACAATGAAAGCACATAATAAGGTGGTATGTGGCCCTCTGCTGGACAGACATTAAGACTTTGGATTCTGTCTGTACTGCTGAAAGACTGGACTTAAGCTTATAAGCAGGAGCTGGTGTCAAAATGTTTCGGGGGGAAATTTAGTGAAACATTAATGACGCTTGCTGTCTGTTTGATTGTTGTGGGACACAATGTGTGAAGAAGTGAAACAGGAGAAACTTGGCTCTACAATGTTAGGTTCAGTGCCAGTAGGAAATAAAGGAGACGCATCATGTTTCAACTCAGTGAAGGAACAGGTTGGAAAAGGCAAATGATAAAGAAAGAAATTCATATTACTTTTCAGAAAAACAAATACAGTGCATCTAAGTCCGGACCAGGATAAATCATTTTAAAGCTTTTTCCACCTTTTACGTAGCACATACCCTGTTCAATTCAGCTGAAAAACAAATATGTTAGGAATGAGGTATTTTAAAATAAAAATGGTGAAATATGGGATATAATAAAGTGTAGGAAATAATCAATAATTGCAGTAAATTGAGGGTCAATAGTGAAGAAATGGAATGTTTTTCTTTCAAAATTGATGAAGAAAGGACAGAAACTAATTAAGGAAAGTACCAGGAGGCCCAAGATCACAGCAACACTGAAGGAGCTGCAGGAATTTCTGCCCAATGGTGGCTGCGCTCAACATGACATCATTCTCCTGTATTCTTCAAATGTCTGAACTAAGCAGAAAAACATCCAGGCCTGGCTAAAATCTCCCAGAACCTACTGAGGTAATGCTATACAGTCTCATGTAGTCATACTTTAATTTTAGCACTATAATTATAAAAGGCTTTTCTTGGCAGAGACCAGTTGTACTGAGTATCACAAAAAATACGTGAAACATGGTAGTGGCAGCATCATGCAGTGAGGTAACTGCATCAGATGGAACTTTTTTTTTAAATAAAGTTATGGATTGCTTCAGAATCAGTTTGGATCCAAAACAATCAGTTGTTTGCTACAAAACTAGTGAGTAGGATGAATTTCATTTCTCAGCTTTGCAATAAAATTAAAGAAACATCATTAACAACAACAGGGCCTTTTTATCAGGAAAAAAATAAAGTTTTGGAATAAATATGACATAAAAGTTGTGGATCTTAAGAGTTTTGAGCACAACAGATGTCTGCCATAATCTGATAGAATTAGAAAACTTTAATATGATAGACTGACCTACTATTAAAGAAGAATGAAAAGTGATTTTTTTTTATTATTATTTAAAGTGCTCCAATAAAGTATCAAATAACTGTGGAGACTTAACAATGCAAGTCACTGCAGCTTTTTAAAGCTGCAGATTTATTTATCTTTCAATCAAATTATGCAGGATTTATTAATGGTTGAAAGTCACACAAACCTGTATTTTTAACATATTGTTGATGAAACAATAAAAAGAAGTCTAATAAACATGTTTGTCACTCCAATAACGTGTGGATTTTATGGAGAACGAACATAGGCCATGTTAGTGTGGCTTTCAGTTTTCCCACCTGTTTTTGACACAGTGACCTTTAGATGCTGGGGTGTCACAGTGTGGCCGGTGTGGAGTCCGTGGGGCAGTGGAGAGGGAGGGCGCTGAGCACACACCATATATGGGCACACCACCGACTCTGCACTGCTATTGGCTGATGGACTTATGCAGCTGCTTGTCAACAAGATGGCCTTCCTCCTCTCGCCGTTTTAACACAGATTATTTTGGTATCCCCGAGAACATACTGTGAAAGCCTGTGACACTTCTAGATAGACAGCGGGAGAGAGATTGCTGGGAGACCTGGTTGGGCGTACGGTCAAGTGGATTCTCTTCAGGGAACTGACAGCCTGAAATGCTGCGATAGAGACTAGTACTAAGCAAGGTTGACAAAACAGAAAGTAGCTGTGGGCTAATGTCGACGTTAGCCTGCTAGCTGGTTAGCCTAGCTACGTGGACTCGGATAGTCAACTCGTGTCACCTGTATTAGACTAGTTTGGTTGGAAGAAAACACGGCTAACAAGGACTTGTCACTGACCTTCTGCTCATCGTGGGGTTTCCGTGGAGAACAACCTAACAGGTATTTCTACTCCCACGTCATAAATTAAAGTCTTTTTTTAAATCGTTGCTTGCTAGCAGAGCAAAGCTCTGTTATAATATTCTGCAGGTAAGTTGTGTTGTCCAGTTAGCTAGCTCGTTAGCTCAGGAGGGGTTTGTTTTTCTATAACTTTGTCTTAGTCTACACCGAAGTGAATAGTCGTTTTAAAAAAGTTGACTTGGACAGATTTGTGTTAGTTAAATACTGTAGTTCTCTAGTTTTTGTTTGACTTCTGGTCTCCTGGGTATTTATGTCCCAGCGACGCTCTGCTAGCTCACTGCTTAAATAGCTGGTTAAAGACATTTAAATTTAATGTTGGGTAAAAATAATCTCCTTTGGCTTTGTTTTTGCTCGTCTTTGGTATTTTTGTCCCATCTCTCCTTATAATTGTCACGTCAGATGTAAACGTTGTTTCAACTTGTTTTCAATATATTTTAGATAGTTAACACATTTACCCAAAGAAATGCTTTTAGTGAGCTGCGGGCCTTCGTTTTTGACTAGGAAACTTTAGTCACAGTGAGGACAACAATCTGACATTTTTTTCTGCATTGACTTTTTAACGTGCTCCTGTCACGATGTGTGGTTCTCTCCAAGAAAACAACTGTCTTTAGTGTTGTACTTGTTGGTTAAGATCTTGAAGATGTCTTCTGTAATCAAACGACTATTCAAATGCTTTTTACTGCTAGTTAAAACTGCTTACTAGACATTCTGTAAAACTTTGATTCTGAATAGATCACTCATAGAACAATGCCCATCTGGTCAGTTCTCTTTTTCTTGCTGTGAATAATCATCTAATGGAGATAAAAACCTGCCCTCCCAATCTTCCAAGCCCACATGCCTCAAGTGACATCACATTATCCCCAAGGCTCTTTTTAGCCTGTTCACGTTTTTTTCTTTTGTACACATAATTTATTCATGGTTTTAACAAAATTCCAATTTCTTTTGTGTTTGTTTACATTCTGTACGGTTGTCGTATGCCTAAATTTGGCAATTAAAAGCCATGGAAACAGTTTATGAAGTAGCCTGAAATTATTGGCAATAAAGGGTTGGTCAGAACTTCTGACTCAGCTGCTGTTAACCGAAAATGACTGCTTGTCATCAGAGTCATAGTCATTTCATTTGATAGCAGAATGAAGATGGGAGAGGAGAAAAATCCCATTACTCAACAGTAACAAAACGAGTTGTTTAACTAAGATAAAGTATTATGATTTCAGACTGCATGCAGTTCAACTGTGCTACCAAACCATATTGTGATTTAATATGAAATAATCTCAGTTTGACATTTACTTACTTTCTGATTGGCAAATATAAATAGAAAACAAATTCTTGACAGAATACAAAGGACTTTGCATCAATTAGAGATTGTCCATCATGACTTTGGGTTCATCAGTCAGAAGTTGTGTCCATGGCACTTGCATGTTTCAGAATGGGAGTGGCCGATGTGATGATTTTATGTTCTTAAAAATTAGAAAATGTTGACAAACTGCCAAAAGAAAGAAGTCGTAAAATTATCTCCAAAAATATTCTATGGAGTTCCGGTTTATGCTGCTGTTCAAGCGCATAAGTTTCATTCATTTAACAGAGAAATAAACTCACATATAGAAAGTATCTTTTAATATATGAATATATGTTGTTGTAAAACGATGTTAAACACTGATGATTAGCCTATTCTGGGAAACGGACTAATACTCAGCTGTGTTTTATGATAAATTGTACTTGTACTAAGAGATTGTTTTCTACCCAAATGCTTACATACATAAATGAATGTATATTTTCAAGAAAATCCGTTTCTGTCCCAGTATTTAACCTTATTGCTTTATTAGTGTAGGCATGTTTGGACGCAGCCCTCTCTGTGAGTGGTTTGATGTTTATTCAGACGGTGATTGACTGAAGCTCCTCTCGGGAGGTCAATACAACAGATCACTGTGCTGACACAGATGTGTTGGTGGAGGTCTTATTGAGGTTTGTGACGACATTTCTGAACGAACATGCTTCCACTCACTCACACAGTCAGAGATGGCCACGCAGGCTGGCGACCAGGTGTCGTCACACGATCCTGATCCGACTGCTGGAGCGACGCACTCCACTCTATTGTTCTGTCACCGGTGTGCTAAACAAATGGCCTGTTGGGCGTTCATCTGTTACATTGTCGTCAAAGACACACAGGTAGAGGGAAAGTTTTGTAAAGTTTTTTGTGGTCGTGCCAGCATGGTTGGTGGGTTTATGGCTGCTGTCTGCACATTGACATGAATGAAATGCTTCAGAGCGTGACCGTCTAACGGACACAGCTGAGAGTTATTCTTCAGCTTGTTTTCTTTTTTTAACCATTTGGTTCTTATTAACTTGGAACGCCCTGAAATTATGACCTCACATCTTGAATTGTGATATCAAACATTTAGAAATGATTGCTTGAATTCTTTATCTGACCTGCCAAGTTTTATAGGTGTTTAACAAGGACATAGCTGTCTGAACACACCCACCCAGCCAAGTGTAAATAAGGAGAGGGTCATTAAAGGAAGCGATGGTGTCCAGAGAAAAACACAAGCTGGGAAAAAAAAAAAACAATTCCATGTTTCTGATGTTTGCTTTTGAATAGGTGAAAACTGATTCTCTTTCTTCTAATCTTTGTCTGACTGAAACTGTATGTAGATCTGGACCACCAATCTCAGATTGACTGAATAATCAATTTTGAGTTTGGAAAAATATGTTGTTTTAGGATCTAAACACTGGAAACTTGATTTAAATTAATATTCAGCAAAGCTGTTACAATTGATCTTTTCTGAATCGTTTATTGTATTGGGGGTGAAATTTCTAGAAACTTAATATCAAAGATCAGTTTAACACCTTTGAAAATGTTGGAAGTTTAACAAAAAGCTGGCTTTCACTGTTCAGACAGTAGAACCTGTTATTTTAATATTTGTGTTTTTGTGTCATCTGAAGGTTTCAGATGGTTAGAAGGAAGCTCCTTTGTATGTCGTGGGTATTTTGCAATCAGAAGCTCCTTCTCAGTCTTAAGGACAGTAGAGGAATGTTGTACTCTGTATTATTGATTAACTTTACTGACGTAGGTTAGATAACAAATATCTTCTTTCTGATCCAATTAACACATCCCGTTTGAGGTAAATACACACTGTTAAGTTTGATTTGACCTTTTATGGATCTATACCCGTAAACCAGCCCCAAACCTTACTGAATAACATGCCTCTGCCTTTTGGGCTTTCCTGGTTGACGAGTCTGCAAAGTTGGCAGACTGCATGCTTCCATGTGTCAGTGTGTGGAACGAGTTAATTGCTGGAAATGTATAGAAAAATCTTCATTCTCTCTTGACAGTCTGTCAAACAGGTTGGGTTTCTAACGATTAAGTCTGCAGAGTCACTGTAGTGCCACTGGCTGCTGCTGAGCTTGGACAGGATTTGATGGATTAGGTTGTTGCAGATTGCTTAATTCAAACCCAGAGTCTTATTTGCAGAGATTCGTTTGAGGAGTAAACGATGCATAAAGTACATGTGTAAATGTGCCTCATCTGTTACTTTGATTTAACTTTAAATTGTGTGAAATATTAAAGACAAAAGATAAATATCCCTTCAGCTGTTTGGGTTTGAGGCACACAGTATAAGATGTCACAATCCCTTTTCAGAACTTGGACACATTTAGAAGAAACTTTACTCATTTAATGAAGTCTATTTGTCAGACTTGGGCCAGTATTAGATTTTCACACTGCAACCTATAGTAGAAATTTCATGGTTTAAAAATATCACAGTATGTTTTACAAATGTTGCACATATGTATGACATGATCTAATTACTTTTTCCTACTGTGTCAAACTAATAACATATTATTACATTTTAACATTTTAGCGTTTAGATTTTAAGAAAATATTATAGAATAAACATTGACTTAATTGAAAAAGTGCTACCTACACCTGATATTGGTTGGTAATAATTTGTCTGAACAATCCTGCAGTTGGCTGCTGTACCATAATAAAAATAATAGGTGGTGCACTTTTAGTGCTTGTTTTCCCCAACTGGAAGTATTTCTAAGCAGCCATATTAGTTTATGCTGCATTCCATTTATCTTCTATCTAGGTTTGATTAGACCTGAGGTAACATCGTTCTATTTAAGTTTGAATTTCAAAAGGGCAACTTTCTGTAAGAGGATTATTGTACCTCTTACAATCATCATTTTACTTTCTTGAACCACAATGTTACAAAAATCATGTAATATTGATTTTTAGATGCACTCTTACATGTGTAAAATAAACAAGTATCCACAACATTTTATTGCTATTCAAGCGAGGAGCGGCCATAATGACGTGCAAATTCGACCTTACAAGTCGTAAAGGAAGTAGTCAGAGTTGCTCCCCGTGTTATAATGGGAAATCTGACTGTGGAGGGCATTCCAGTTGATTGTTCCAACTAAGAATGTAATTTCCAAGTTCAGAGAGCAACTGGATCTAATCTGCCAGCTGACCAGCAGTATGTAGGAACATAATTCTTCCTGGTGTCTGGAGCAAAATGGATGCTTTGACTCTGTCGTTAATTAAAACAAACTTTAAACCATTAGAACTGTTGGCAGTTACTTTTTTAAAACCTGAGTGTATCTTGATGCCAGTAGACAGCCCATGCTTATTTCTTATGACGAGAATTAATATTCTGTACTGTTGGCAGGCATTTCAATTTCTGTGGTTTCTTATATTGTGCTTGCAGTCAAAGTGTTTCCTTTCATTCTTAAATGTTTATGTTGCCAGGTGACAATTAATTGTTGAAACTAAAGTATTCTGTAATCCTAAATCTTTTAGCATTTTGGCTTTTAGACTGTTGTCTAAACTTAGTCATGTTTCTCTTAAAGCAGAGAGAAGGTTTTGAACCTTTTTCTCATTGAAAAGCAGATTATTTAATTTAAGAGGAAGTGCCCATGTTTAAACAGAATATGGTTTGATTCCCTGCCAGATTAATTTTCATGTTGTCATCGAGATAATATCTCCCAATACTGCCAAGTTCCCAGAAAAGCAAAAGCCAATAGTTCTTTTCTGGCTTTCTTTCATGATAGTAGCAACATATTGCATGAATCTGTGGTTATCATGGTGGATAAGAAAGAGTTAGAATGAAACTAGTTATGACTAGTCCAATCCCTGAAGAAAATGCAGTAAAAAAGCCTCTTCAGCCTCTTCGCTACAGTATAATCTGTCTACTCTTAGATGAGTTGTTGCTGTGTGATTATAGAGGAAGCATTTATACTGCTACACCACACTGTGTGGGAGGCGTTTGTTTTTTGCGCCTCTCTGAGCCAATCCATTAGTCCAACTGTATAACGCACCACCCATGCAGTGTGTTGCACAGAAAAGAACAAGTGACCCTTTCGGATATGTGTCAAATGAGCTCTAAAATGGCCCAAACAGGCGGTTCAAGTTTCCTCCTGAATAAGGGAATCGTTAATTAAATAGCCCAGCTGATCAACTTTTCATTTAAAGCAAGACTATATGAATGTTTTCCTCATTTTGAGACTCTTCACAGCATTGTATTAAGTCAGTGTTGAAGAATAAAACTTTTTTTTTTCTCTCCGTTTACCTTAAGACTAAACTGTAATAGTTTCCTCATGAATAATGAACCCTTTTTCAGAGGGAGCAGTTAATACAAAAGGAAAGTTTCAGATCCAACAGAGCTAATAAAATTAATTGATTTCGTTGGTTCCAGGTTTGCACTATATTAGGAAATCTCTCTCTCCCATTACACTTCCAACTCTGTGTACTAGGCATATTGGACACTAATATCTGTCAGAACTGGGTATTCAATACAGTGAGACTAACGGGTAGGGATAGGGTTATATCTTGTTGTGAAAAATCTTACTATTGTAATGACAAAAAAAATTCTGAATGTTTGAAACCCCCAAAACTGACAGTATTGTCAGCTGCAGAGTCACCTTTTCTATTTCTCCACTGTTGATTACAAAAGAGTTTCAATAAATCTGTGAAAATGATTAAATGCAGGTGCATCTTTAAAAATTTGGCATTTTTTAAAGATGAAAATGGCAATTATTTACATAACTGATGTCCTGAAGAAGTCCATTTTGATATATTTTTTATTTTTCTTAAGAGCTGTGTGTGTGTATTTGTTGGGCTTTGCAGTCAACCATCTAAACAAGCTCTTTACAGCTCCTGATCATCTAAAAGGTGTCTGGTGGTGTCAAAAGTTTACTCCCCCCCCCCATGCCTCTGATCGCCCTCTTCAGCATTTTAAAGCAGCTCAAACTAAAAATATTCATATCAGTGGGATTTAAGGCCTTGTTGGCATGCAATAACTTGTCAGTTCACTGTCATTAACAGAGTAAATGTTTTGATTTTACAACATCTGTGCAGATGGTATGAAAACTACGGTGGCAGAATATGGATCAGATGAGACTCCACAGAGAAACAGGAGTTAACTAGTTAACCTCATTTACTTTTCCAGTGAACTCACAGTAATATGACCTCATTTTGCCGAAGATAATGGAGCCCACCAACATTAACTTGACCTCATTTGGAAAAATTCAAAGCTTTAAAAAGCAAACTACATTTTTAAAAAAATCTATTTGTTAATGTATCAATGTGTCAAATGTTTTTGTTTTTTTTAAGTAATGTTGATCCAGATTTGGCTTTAATTATAAAAATGGTAACTTTGAACTGCATTGTTTTTATTTTTAAGAGTTGTGGAGCATCTTGGGGCAAATGGAGTAAGTGCAAACACTTTACCAGTGGGTCAGGCGTGTTGCTTCGTCTGTCCCCAAGTATGCTGGCCCGTCCCTGGCATACCCTGCAGCCGCCCTTACTACAGAAGCAAATGATGCTGGGTGAACAGAAAAGCTCCTCCTCGTTGTTCTGTAGTATAGCCAGCGAGGAAGAGGTGAGGATAGCAACAACAGTTTCACTCCTATCTCCTCCCTGCCGCTGCTTTCTAAAAATAGGTCCAGCATATGCCTGGATGCTCCTCCCTGTGTTGCCTCCTATTAAGTCAAGTCCTCTTTGAAATGCTGAGATGCAGAGAGAGGGTGAGGAGAATCCATTTGGTACTTTTGTGCTCTATCGTTCATCCCTTTCATCTTGAAACCCGAAATGCAATCCCTTTAATTTAATCTGGAGGCCTCGGAGTGGGGGAGATGGTCTTGTTGCACAGAAGTGAATGCAACTACTGATTCAATTTGGCCAAAGTCTGAAGCAGAGGATTTGTGACTGGTGTCTGTAAGAGTGTGATTCTGTCTCTTCTAAACACTAGTGGTTGTACTGGGGCTTGCAATGCTTTCAGACTGTTTGATTACTTCAGGGCAACCACTCAATAGAGCCTCAATTAGTTATTGATCATAACTAATTGAATTTAATTCCTCTGTGGATGAGCTTTGTTAATCTGCACTTTTAAATAGATAAAATGTGTAGTTTTATCTCAATCATTTCTGTCACTCCATCCCTTCATGTATTTACAGGGTGTCTATGCATCCTTAAAAACTGTTAAAAAAAAAAACGCCCTGATTTGTAGATGCACTTTATAAATATTTAATATTTTGTAGTTTGTTTTTAATTGTATTTTTTTGGATTTCTTACTGTTCAATTTGTATTTCATACAGGTCTTAAATTTCATGCATAATTCTTTTAAAATTATCTTAAGACTTTAATTTGAGTTGGTGGAACCTGTAGAAACCGTGATTTTAACCTTTTTCTGTTTTTTTGATGCAGGTTTTATGCCCGGTGTTGGTCTTGGTGCCAGTCTGGTGGCTACGGGAACAGAGACGAACGATGAGCGCTCCTGGTGTTTGCTGGCCAGCGTAGATGCAGATATGCTGCGGTGGTCCTCATCCTGATGGACCGAGACACCTTCTCCCACATCCGGCTGTGGTGCCCTCGCCCCTTTGGCACCTACTCCCAGAACAAAGCTCGGAGTCCAGGCTCGGGGGGCAACAGTGGAGGAGCCAGTGGGGCAGGTTCCCCCTCGGTCTGCAAGGCTGAGCTCTCGCAAGGTGCCAGGAGGACCCCAGAAGAAAGTGAAGATGTAGGGATGATAGTTGGGGGTAAGGAGGGAAAGGAGGAAGAGGAGGATGTGGGGTCAGAGAACACGCCACCTGAACCTGAGCTTGATTCTGGTACCATTACACAAACCCAGGCCGCTCAGCCTCCTCCTGCTCCGCCCTCGCCACCAACTACAGGGTCTCAGATGCAAGATGGGCGTGTGCTGTTGGACACCTGGTATGTTATCAAACCAGGGAACACAAAGGAGAAGATTGCCTTTTTTGTTGCACACCAGTTCAGTGGAGCAGGCCAGCCCAGACCGAGTGCCATGAAGGTGAGAACCTAACAGAGGGGTGTATGTCTCTCTTTTACAATTTCAGTATTCCTTTAGTTCAGGTACAATATCAGAGTATTTTGAAAAGTCTATATCTAAGGTTGCTTTAATCGAGCTCTGGTTTGTTTCCTAGAAAGTCAGATTTGTTTGGGGAGATGCGAATATGCAACTCTTATATGGATCAAAAAAAGCGAACTCTGGTCCGCCCAAAAACCCATGTTTCGGTTTTGAACCCTGGTGTGGTTTGACTGCATATGTGAATGCCAAGAGAACCAGAGGCTGGTTCATAAGCAGGAAGTGGATTATAGTGCAAGGCATTCTGGGTAAAGGCAACCAAAACAAACATATGTGTCTAGTGCTAATGGGAGATATGGCTTGTAGTCACTTATCAAAGACAAGAGAAATCCTACTACTAAACTCTGACACCACTCCATTTTTTTCCTATATTTCATAAAGAAGTAAGTTACAGCCATGTCTGCTTCAGAGATTTCATGTCGTTTCCTTCAGTGGTCCTTGGTGTAGTGCCACCACAGGTGAGAACAGGTTTTCCAGAGTGTCTAGTTCATTTGAAACAGTGTAGTGTGAAAGCGAACCGCACCAGCTGAAAATCTACCAGATATTGCAATTTTGATCTCCTATGGAACAGTCATCGAGTCATCGACTTGCATCATGCACCTCTCCTGGACGAGCATGTAGCGACATGGTGGACAATCACTTGCATTGAGTCGTTAACTTTACAGCAATCCCTCATACTGAGCATCATTGTAGTAACATTGAAGAGGAAAAACTTTTTATCAGGAAGAAACCTCCAGCAGATCCAGGATCAGTACCAGTGGCCATTTGCCACAGCCAAAAGACAGAGCAGAATTCACTAAAGGAAACGAAACTGATGTAGGATTATGTTATATGTTAATGAAAGTAAAAGGTTAATAGCAGAAAAGGAACAACGATTAGTTTATGAGGAGCTAGTGCCCTCCTCCAGGAAGGTACCAAAGTCAAGCAGAATGCCAGATCAGGCGGCGTAGCTTCTATGAAAAGAAAAACATAAAATAAAACATTAATGTGCAAATTTAGTCTCTGCATTTTGAAATCACACAGGACTGCTTGGATTTCACGGACTACATGCATTCAAATATATTTGACTATATCTGGATGGCTTTCCACGATCCTTTGACGTATGAGTGACTAAGGTCAAACGGTTGAGGGGATGTTGTTCAATGTCATTACGATGTATATAGACAGTACTGTAGCTAATGATCACCATCACACTATCTAGCATTATCAGAATGTTGTGTAGCTATAAAATTGTGTGTGGCCTCTAATTAAATAATTTTCTGTTTCCACAGGTTAAAGGTAACTGGGCAACAGATTGCAGTAAAGCCAAAAGACGAAGGCGGTGCTCATCCTACGACCCTCCAACGCGCTCCCAAGCGCCTACTCCTGACACCTCCATAGAACCTCCAAGCCCCGATGAACTACCATTAGGTGTGAATGAGACAGATCTGCTTTCTGTGGCTGAGATGGTTGCCTTGGTGGAACAGAGGACCGCCATGGCCCTTCAGGGCATTGTGGCAGTTCATGGAAACCAGCACCACCACCAGTCGCTTACCACCACTCATAGTCAGGGCTTCCCCCACAACCAACATACTCTGCTCCGAGGTACAGTCTCCGACCCTTCTCCCATGTTGTTTGAATCAAACAGCTCAGACAGTCAAGCCTCTAGCGAATCCCAAAAGCCATCATCTCCAATCCAGACGGATCAGGAATTTGAGGAGGAGCAGGAGTCGTGCAGAGTGGCTCAGGCCATCGCACACTTTGAATCTCAGACCCTTGAGAATCGCCTCCATCTGGGTTCTGGATCTGGAGTACCCTCAAATAATCAAAGCGGAGATGGGGAGCTCAGAAGAGGGGACACTGTAACACCACCTCCACCACCCAACCACACCCATGGGGAGGTGAGGATAGCTTTCAGAGTGTCAAATATGGACCCGCGCTCACAACTGGAGCCAGCTGGCCGGTCCCGCTGTATGTTTATGAGCTGTGGTGGAGGGAGTAACCAGGCAGCTGCCAGGGCCAAAGAGAAAATCACCTGTGACTTGTACCAGCTCGTCAGTCCGTCTTCAAGAGATCCCAGTAGTCTGCTGCTTGCCGCCACAGCTTCAACCCCCAAACCAGATGGAGATCTCCATCAAGACAATCCGTCCTGCGGCACCCCGGACCTCAGCCAGGAGCTCTCCACAGGGGAGAAGAAAGGGGGCGTCGGGAGGGAACGAGTGACCGGGTTCCATGTGGAGGTTGTGGTGACGGGTGCTGTGGACCAGTGTGTCTTCTACGGCAAGGACAGCACAGAGAATGTGCAGGAGGAAACGGTGTGTTTTGCAATGCCTACAGCTGGAGGAGGTGGTGGTGGTGGTGGTGTTGGCAGCTCAACTGACCCATCATCAGATGATCCCCCTCCTGGACAGCTCTTTTTCCTTCAGTCCCCTAGGGGACCAGAGGACGATGTAACTTCAAAGACATCTGGCAGTGGGGCAGGAATGTGCTCTTTGGACTGCGCCAACAACAACAGTCCTGGCACAGGGGTGACAGTGGGCTCAGTGGAGCGGGCGACACGCCCAGACTCCCCTGGTGTTGGGGAGGACTGCTCTGACCCTTCGCTGTGTCGCCTTTACCGCCATGTGTCCCACGACTTCCTGGAGATCCGGTTTCAGATCCAGCGGCTCCTCGAGCCGAGACAGTACATGTTGCTGCTCCCCGACCACATCATGGTGAACATCTTCAGCTACCTGCCCACTCGCTCTCTGGCGGCCCTTAAATGCACCTGCCACTACTTTAAGGCACTGATCGAAACCTACGGGGTGCGTGCGGTGGACTCGCGCTGGAACCAGGACCCCCTCTACAGAGATGACCCCTGCAAACAGTGCAAGCGTCAGTATGAGCGCGGGGACGTTTCTTTGTGCCGCTGGCACCCCAAACCTTACCACCATGACCTGCCTTACGGACGTTCCTACTGGATGTGCTGCCGGCGTACAGACAAGGACACTCCGGGTTGCCGGGTTGGGCTCCATGACAACAACTGGGTGCAGCAGCCTGCAGACGGCTCCCAGCCCATCCGCACCAAGAGGGAAGAACAGAGGGAGGAGGCCAGGTAGAGGGTGCAAACCAAGTCTCATCTCATTGCATACCTCCTCCTGTCTCTCCATCACTGGTCTGAGAACTGGGGTACAGAGAGGGCAGCGGGGGAGAAATCAGCACTCCAAGACTGTTTGCTTGTCTCCTCTTCTTTCTCCTTCTTTCTGTCAATAGAGAGAAGTTGAGATCTGAAGAAGGAAGAGAAGCATCACACTCCTTGCCTTTTTTTTCTCTTTCCAACTGCTCCAGAATCCTTCTCTCCCCCCTAGAGTGGCTAATAAAAGTTTGTACACCAGGGTTGGGGTCCTCTCCTGCTGCTGTCAGTCTCGTCTTTGAGGGGGTTCTGTTTAAATATCCACATGGATGTTGCAGTAGGCGATTTTATGTGAAAACGTTGCAGTGTTTTGGATTGAGATTAGCATTCATAAAGTGACGTATAGAAATGTAATGCCCACCAGCGTGCTTTCAGCTCCCAACACGTGTCCCGCGTTGTTTTGCCCCAAGCATCCATGTTTAGCTGTACAGACGGGCTTCAAGGGACATGTAAAACCTTTCAGTGCAGAATGTTTTGAGCTATTACAGAAATGTGATTGTATAAAGCAAACTTGATTCTTTTTTTCCCGGTTGTACAAGATGCCATTTGTAGCTGTCCTGCACCATGCATTTCTCTGTTCTGAATGTGCTGTAATGATGGATTAAGTTGATCAGTCCCCTGCTGATGCTGCTGAACTTACTGCTCGTCACTGATGCTCATTCTGAGTCCGGTTCTGGATGTGATCCCCCCTCCCCAGTCCAGGTCTCAGACAGCCGCCCGGTTATTGTTACGGAGCGGACCCTGACCTTGCTGACCAGCCATAAATGGGAGCCACTGTCTGGTTTACAGAGAATTATGGGAGACAGACTTGAATGGGATTTAAAAAGAGAAACTAGATGTCACTTTGGAAAGGCCTGATGTCACTTTGTATGGTTTGATTGATTCTTTTTGCTTGTTTTGCCATTTTTTTTGTTTTTGTTTGGTTGTTTTTATTGAGTTTTTGTGTCTGGATGTTTGCTGTTGTATTTGCTTTTATTCATGAGGACTGTGTTCTTTGTGTATCAGTCTGTCATCCTACTGAAGTTTTCTTTTTTTTTTTTAAATATGCCATCTTTATTTTAAATATGCCCTTCTTTTATCCTTCCCTCCACCTCAACAGAGCCATCATTCATACTTTGAAGTGTGTTCAACTATCCACCACAAACACCAGAAACTCTCTATACCAGCTTCCAGCCTTAAAAGCCCCCCTACCTCTTACCCCACCCTTCTGGAGACCGAGGCATCAGATACCTCACAGATGATCAGATCACAAAAGTTGCACAGTTTTCCAATGCTTCTCACACACCATCCAGGTCCACTGGGTCCTCTTAAATTATTGCGCTTACAAGAACAGTGCCTGGTGATGGCTCTGACTTTTCAATATTGGGGGAGGGGGCAATAAAAAAATGGAATCTATTTATCTTTGCCCTCTCCTCCTTTGCTTTTAACCTCCCTCCCCACCCCTGCAAGCTGACAGACTGGACATTGAAGAACTGATGTGATGAATGATGCTGAAACTCTGCATGGAGTTGGGAAGATGGTTGGGTAGTCATGGGAGAACTCTGTAGGTTGCAGATCTGTACAATGCTAATGGGAAATATCTGCTTAAATAAAACAGAAGTGATGATTAAAACTGGAAATCCGAACCACTACCTGGTATGTCTTTTTATGCGCTGATCCACATTGCTCGTTTTCTAAATCGTGATGGGTGGTTGCAGCTAGGTGGTTTCAAGCCACTTACAGCTCACATTGATTTCTTGTAAACCAAAGTTTTAATGTGTGGGATAAACTTTATTAATGCATTTGTGAGCTACTTAAACTTTCTCTCCTTCACACCTTTAGGAATGACTGATTGGATCAGAGTGTAACCAGATGCTGTAATGGCATTTGTATCTGATAACAGGGGTTCTGTTAAATCTGATCATTAAAGCTGCAGGGATGAAATCTTTGTACCTCTGAAAATGTAGTTTGAGAGGCACAGGGAAAAGCACAGCTTTTCCCTGTGCTGTTTCAAAGATTTTGCATATAATAGCAACACAAACTTGCATAAATAATCTGAAGTACTTATATTCAGGTCCCTGAAACCAATACATTGTAGAACCAGTCTTTTTGAGGTACATCTCTCACTTTTATGTAGACAAATGTTTCTTCATTGTGCTTTATGAAATGGTTCATGTTCAGTACAATTGGATGTAGAGTCTGAGACAATCAAATTAGGTCTGGACTTTGACTGGGCCATTTTAACCCTTGAGTGAAATTTGATCTAAACCAGGTCTGGAACCTTTACAACCTAAAGAACCCTTTTGACCTTCAGTCCCTACAGAATTTGTCACGTTTTCTTTCATCATTTTTCCTTCCTCAGAGGCACCAGTGAGGCTTCTTACCCGACTAATATTCTCCTTTGTTTGCATTAGATATTATAGGTATCAGAGTAATACCATCGCATACATATATGTACGTCCCACTTTTCAGATTATTTTTTAAATTAAAAGCAAATCTTGAAGGATTTTTTGTTTTACTCTTTACAATTAGACTGTAGACTGAATAATTGAAATAGGCTTCAGTTTTCTGTTCACTATCCATTTCTAAAGAAGCAGTACACAATCTAAAGTATTTGGACATGCACTAAATGATCATCCTTCACTTTAATTCATAAGCACATTTTTCTCAGATTACTTTTATACATGTATTGATGTTGCCATAAAGTTTTAGTACAAACCTTAAAAATGATAGCTTCCATAATAGTAGATGTATTAAAGATGTGTTAGATGTGTTAAAGCCAGAGCAGGTTACTTTAAAGCAAGAAAACCCTAAATGCCTTATTCATTGTGAAATTAAACTTTTAAGTGACAATTTATATATATTTGTTGTAAAGTATGTTTTTTTTGTTTTGTTTTTTTTACATCTGACCTTGCTTGCCAAGGGTTTCAAAGAGCTCACTGTGGTGCAATAACAAAACACTGCCAGCAGATGGCGACAAGGTTTTATTTGAAGATTTACTCCAGTTCTGTAATCGGCAGCAGATGCGATCACCACCTTCAGCTCGGAACAAAGTGATTCAGTCAAGCAAAGTATCCCCACATAAAAACTGCAACAGCCATCATGACCAGAGCGTTGGAGTCCACGGTGTTCTTCCACACTGCTTTCTCACTGATGTCAGGCATCTGAGGCTCTAGATCCTCGGCTGCTCCCTCATCCTGAACCTGTTGGTCTCCATTAAGTCCACAGAATCCACCAACCAGGCGACAGAGTCCAGACTTTTTATCGTGCTCAGTTTCTAAAAGAAATAATGTATGTTTGTAGTTGATTTTTTTTTTTGTCTGTCTTTGTGTTACTT
This sequence comes from Alfaro cultratus, assembly GCA_903066825.1. Classification (NCBI taxonomy): domain Eukaryota; kingdom Metazoa; phylum Chordata; class Actinopteri; order Cyprinodontiformes; family Poeciliidae; genus Alfaro; species Alfaro cultratus. The sequence goes on along the minus strand of CAEFZX010011619.1, from coordinate 76,685 downwards.
CCTTATTGCCCACCTGTAACTGCATTAGCCTTCTCTCTCATCCTCTCCTTCGCCTCCTTGCGGGCTCTTCTGGCTCTTTCTTCTTGCTCCCAGTCCAGATCCTCCCTCTCCTCTTTAGAGTGACGTAGACTGAATACCAGACGATAGAGCTGAAAGAAACAAAAGATTTTGACACCTTTAGTCATTTTCTGCAGCCTGACCCATCCTTTAAATCTCTCACTTACATGTTTATCCTCAATGGGCTCTGTGCAGAAGCTGACCAGAAGCACCAGCGCTGATGTGCAGGTAAACAGGATGATGGCAAAGTGTAAGTAGTGGATGCCACACACCAGGAAAGGGCATTGAGAGGGGAAAATACAGCTGCCGGTACCAAACCAGAATTCAGGCAACATCCGACACAGACCCATCACCAGACCACCAATCAGGCCCCAGAAAGCTCCCTGCAGGTTCATGGGAGAGAAAAACCAACATTGTGTTTATGTTTAAAGGGTATGACCTGAAATAAACTAATATCAGAGTATCCTTTCTTACTGTTTCATTGACCCGTTTGACAAAAACAGCCAGCAGGAAGACAGAGGCAATGGGTGGAGACAGATAGCTGGAGACTGACTGGATGTAGTCAAACAGCTGACCGCTCTGCGCTGCCTGAACAACAGGAATCCAGCAGATGCTGATGGCCACGATACACAGAACCCAGACACTGAAGAGCAGAGGAACAGCATATAGTTGCATGGATATAGGGCCCGGCAATAGTATTTATAACCATGAGTTTTTTTGGGGGCGGAGGTTTCACAATTTGTACATTCATGTGTCTGTGTTCCTTAATGTTACACCACATCCTCCAGCCAATGCTCCGTAGAGCCATGGAGTTACAGCTGCAAGGAATCTGGATCCTTTTCATCAACTCTGGCCAGTTTCCCTGTCCCATGATGCTGCCACCACCATGTCTCATCTTGCACATCATGCTGAGTGTTTTCATCACAGTGAACATTTTGCATTAAACAATTTCAGTTTTGTTATCATTGAAAGCCAGGCATCCTTGGACCTTCCAGATCACTGAGGTTTTCTGTTTCTAGGCTACTCTGCATTCCCACAACAAAACATTTAGAAGCAGCATTCAGTTTTATTCTCCACTCATCTGAAATAAACTTCGAGATAACAACAAAACAAACAAAGCACTTTTAAATCAAGACTAAAAATACACCTGTTAAGAGTTGCCTTTGATTCATAACAACTGGAACATTGATCAATATATTTGCTGTATATTTTCTCAATGACTTTGACGAAGTAATTTGACAAAATTGAATGTTTATTACTGCTTCATATTTGCTTACTGTATTATGTTTTATGGTGTTAAGCACTTTGACTTGCTTTGCTGCTGAAGTATGGTGTACAAATAAAATTTTTCTTGACTTTTAAATTCATAATTATGCTCTAATTGGTTAGTCTATGACCTGAAATCTTAAGCAAAACAGAGCAGTTCGTGTTCCCTAAGTGGAAAACCAAAAGGCACAACTTTGCAAGGCACTGTAACTGGGCTGCTGTTGTTCGTACTATGATCCATTTACCGGCCTACAACGATGAGCTCCCGCTCGGTGGCCTGTGGTCTGATGCGGGTCCAGATGTCCATGGTGAACAAAGTGCTGCTGCTGTTAAAGATGGAGGCCAAAGAAGACATGAGAGCTGCCAGCATGACAGCCAGCATCAGCCCTCGGAGACCTGGACAGAGACAGATGAACATTCAGCGTGAAACTTAAAAACGAAAACCTGGCGAGAATTTCCAACCTGAAGTTTGAACACAGTCACTGGAGCATAAAGGTCCTGGTCATTTCTGATGCGTTAAAGAATGTTCAACATGTGCAACTTTTAAAAACAAGCGCTGCGCTTGAATTTTATTGTGGATTGTCCTAAACCTGTATCACTGTGGACAATGACGCTGGAGTTCCAGCAGTTTCCACTTCAGGCTGAAGCCTTCCTGGTTTCTGGGTTGTTCTTGAACATCCTCACTAATTCCTTTACGTGTGACAATCTGGGTCAGTAGATGCAGAATTGAATTGGACAGTAGATGTGTGGGAAACTACTCAAACATCCCAGAAACCTGGCTTATCTAGAGAAGATTTGTGTGGAGGACGTGTATGCAAACCTGGTGAAAAACTACAGCAAACGATAGATCTCTGTAATTGCAAACAAAGGCTTCTGTACCAAATCTTAACATTGATTTTCACAGGTGTTCACATACTTAATTGCAGCAGTAACACACAAATAAATTATTAAAAAAAAATCATACATTGTGATTTCCTGATTCTTTTTTAGATTATGAAAATTTCAGACCCCTCCACGACTTCTAAGTGGGAGAACTTGTAAAGTAGCAGGGTGTTCAAATACTTATTTTCCTCACATCTTTACAAAAGATTAGTGTATGTAATCTTCTGATCTGTATTTATTCTTACCACTGGGCATGACTGTAACCACCAGTTTAGGATAAGCTATGTTAGAGCAGCCCACTTCGGTTCCACAGACCTCCTTACAAATTTCTGGGACCACACAGCCAACCTCATCTACAGAGAGACAGAAACACGATTAGATTTATGCTTTATGTCTGTAGCAGAGATGAAGTCATGTGTTTCATCAGCAAACTTCAGATGTTTTCTGGGACACTGGTTGTAAATCTTTATTTCAAATCCCCCTGCGATTAAAAATCTCTTCAAAGAAAATCCTGGCAGACTGGCAGCTTAATGTAAGTTTAACACCATCATAAATAAGTTAGTAAAAAGATTCCTCAAGTAAAACATTTACAGACAAATGATCACTTCTTAAAATCAGAACAGCCTTAAAACCAAGGAGTGCCAACAGCACCTTCAGCTTCATGTTTTTTCTGGAACCGTTTTCAAGAAGACAACACACATTTAAATTAAGACTGTATACAAAACAAAAGCGGCCCAGAACTGAGCCCTGAGGAACTCCATCATGTATATGGAGACAGATGGGTGTCAAGCCAATGAAGAGTTTGTTCAGACAAGCCAATTGTGTGAATCCCCCATAATAAAACTTATGATTAACTGTACAGATAAAATAAAACTCTTAACTGGGAGTGTTTTTATTTTCTCATCCCCTCAAAAAATAAAGTTTTGCCTTAAGGACCAGTTTAGAGTCGGATTTTATAAACTGAATCCATTCAGACGGGTTTTTAGAGGTCTGGCGATCATTCACCATGGCGACTTACTTGGGTAGAGGATCCTGCTAATCATGCCAGGGAACACCATGAGGAACATGGGAAGCAGTTTGAGGTAGCCACACACAATGCAGCCAGCCTTCACATGGGTGAGACTACGAGCTGCCAGACACCTCTGGACAATCACCTGGAGACGAGAACAAGCATGGACAAACATGGAATCCACTAATGGCTTTGTTACTGGGAAATGAGAGAATAGGGGGTAAACAATTTCCAAAATGTATTTATGAATAAAAATTAATTACCGGTAATAACAGATGCTGAACATACATTTTCAAGTCTTTCCTCAGAGTTTCCCCCACAAAACTTGCTAAGCCCAGTGTTTGGGCCACTGAGGCAGACATTCACTCAGCGGCCTGCCGTGTTTTTGACTTAAAAAATGTTTACAGTTGACAGGAAATTTACAAATATCACTTGATAATTATGTGTTATTGGAAGATTAATGCTTGAATACAGACTATTAAGTCTTAAAAAATGCAAACATAAAAAAAAACTAAAATAAATAAGCAATGCTTAACCTGGTGGGGGCCCAAGTAAAGCCTGATGGCCGGCCAGGCTTAGAATACACTGGGGGAAACCAGTGTATTCCAGGCATGCAGCCTATATTTTTTTATAGGCTGCATGCCAGTTCTTTGGTGAGATGACTTTGAACCACAAGACTTCTGGGAATGTGACACAAGATTAGATGGACATTAGTCCAGAATGCACAGCACTACCTCTGTTGAAAATCAAACATCACGGCAAACCTCCCAACGTGGAGAGTAGGGGTTTTTTCAGGTTTTTTTGCTGCCACAGTTTTTTGTGGTTATGTTTTACAGTCTGTTCAGGATCAGATTACTTTAAAGTTTAACCACTCTGATCTGTAAAACCTAAGATCCAACAGAGGATGTTGGGTTTTATTTTCCACATGACCAATTTCCCTTAAGTGCTCATCCCTGAACTAATACATTTCACTGCCCTTTGCCCAAATCTTAAATCCAACAAATGTTTAACAGCAGAATGTGCTGCAATGCATGAAACCCCTCAGGATGCATTATTATTGCCTTTCCCTTCCAGCTCTGGTTGTGCACATAGAGCTTGAAGAGAGCTGGTTTGTTTCAGTTCAGCTCACATAGTGTTGCTCACCTGATCAGAGCACCAGTACCAGATCCCCCCTATCGTCATCCCGAACACCACACCAGGCCAGGGAAGGTCCCCCACGGTCGGGTCCCTCAGCAGGCTGAAGGCGTCCTGTCTCGGTGTGTAGCACTGGGAGGAGATGTTATAGCGCTGGGTCTCCAGGGAGGAGAAGTTACTCGGAATGGCAGAGTAGTATTTGGTAAGCAGGGCGCTGTAGCCGCCGATTTCAGCAAAGGCTGAAGATGACAGGTGGGGGAAGTGAATCCCAGAAAAGCCATCCTGGTGTCAGTTTGATAACAGACTTCCTGTGGTTGTTGCTCTCTTGCAGTGTCAGGCTATCCTAACTGAAAGTGTGAATCATCTGCTTACTCAGAACAAACTGCTGATCGCCACTTTGCAAACATTTCTGTGTTTGTCTTCATTCTAAACCAGGATGCATTTTCTACACTATCAACAGTGTGTTCACCTTCTTATTGGTAGAAACCAGAAAGAACACAGATGAGACCCTTTAATGTTTTACTCACAGAAGCCGGTAAGGACGAAAGCCCCAGCGATGATGACAAACGTCTGAAAAGTGTCTGTGTACATTAGAGCTGCGAGGCCCCCTGGGAACCATGCATAATAAAAAAATTTAGAAAATTACAGAGACTCAAAGGTGTAGACGATAAAGTGTTGAAGCCGTTTGTTACCAGACAGTTTAATAATCCAACCTTTAATTTGAGCACATTTATTTATTTATTGGTGGTAAAAAATAAATAAATAAATAAACCCAGAAACAATAAATAATAACTTTGAACAAAACCAGAGATATCAGAATGGTAAGGACGGTTAAAACATCTCCAAAGCTCGTTGTTAGAGAATTGCAGCAAATGGTGGGTTTCCGTAATAACAATTGGATGTTATCATACCACCCAGTTATTTGGGAGTGATGAGTGAAATGACTGATTTCCACTGTTAAGTACGGTGGTATTTTTATAGCAAAATCAAGTAGCTATGTTATCTTCATATGTTATAAAAAAAGCTGCATAGACCAAACATAACTTAAAAGAAAGTTGACTTCGCAATTTGACACCTTGAAAGTTGCCTCTGTCTCTTTAAGAAGCACCTGCTCTTTCCGTCATCATAATGCTTCTCTATTATGCGGTTAACAACCGTTCTTAGTGTTAGAGTGTTGGACTAGATAGTAGTTTGTAAGATGAGCTCATATGAAACTCCACCACTGGAGAATCAGGGATTCCTCAAACATGCATGAAAGAATCAAAGCAACACTCCAGGTATGTTTGTGATGAGGGAATAGTATTATAATATGAATTTTGCACAATACCTCTCCCTTTGATGATTGTTTGTTTTTCTACAATCTGCAGTGTGACATAATGTTCCTGAAAGATTTCACACATCTATTCTAGGGGAAGAATAAATTGAAACCATACTGCTATATTACCTGTGATAGTGTACAAGGCTGTGATTAACAGAAGCGCGATGACAGACACATAAATATTCCAGCCTAACGCCTGCTGGATGAACACAGCTCCAGAAAACATATCCACCTGGAGGGAAGAAACAAATGGATCAGAGTAAGAAACGCAATATGTGGAGTTTTACTCACCGGACAGCTTGACTCACTGAGATCTTGGTGAAAATGTAAAGGAAGAGAGAGATGACGGACAGGTAAAGGCTGATCCTGGCCCCGCCGAACCTCTTCTTCAGGTACTGAGGCATAGTGATCACCTATGGGGGAATTTCAGCCCATCACAGCAGTGAACAGTGGGGTCATTCTGAGCAAATGAGAGAACAGACTGAACGTCTTACCCCGGCTGTGAGGTAGACAGGTACGAACAGCCAGCCCAGCAGCAACACGATGAACAGAGCCTGAAATAATAAAGCACAAAATAATATGTAACCCCATCTCACAAGACTGCTGTTTTGGCTTCACCAAGAAAAGAAACTCGGATGATTATCAGGATTTTATCTGATAGATCAAAACTAAGTAGGGTATCAATAAATGAAAAGAAAATGATTCATAACTTTCTATATTTTCTGTAAATAAAAGGTCCCTGTCAAACAAAACAAACAAATCCACGATGATGGTTTAAACCAACATAATATGTTTGGGTTTTTTTTCGTCTTTTTAATGAACAGTTCTACACTATTTTGTGTTGGTAAATCACACAAAATCCCAATAAAAAAAGATTACTCTAAAGTGTTTTATTGGCTGTACTGTGACAAAATGTGAAAAAATTTCAAAGGTATGAAGACTTTTTTTTATTCTGCATGCTGTACAACATCAGAGTGTTTTCAGCTACGCTGCTTACATTCCACTCGAAGCCTCCCACAGCGATGCCCCCTGCTGCCCCGGTTCCTGCCAGGCCCACAAAATGACCGCTCCCAATATTACTGGCAAACAGGGACGCACCAACCTGCAACACAAACACACTCAGCACCCCTAGGATTCATGGGAAAGCAGTAAGATAAAGATAGTAACAGAAACTTTTTCTTTTAGGAAACTGATTCAGAGATATACTTCAAACAATTCTGTGTTCATAAACAGTGTAAAATACCACAAATTTTGTTTTCACAGAACTTATTCTGAACAAGATACAAGAAAGCTTCTGTGGTAAAAAACAAAACAGAAATTTTACACAAAAGGCAACATCTAAAAATGGAAATCAGTTTGTGCAACTTGGTAAAAACAACAACTAGGATTCATAAAGAAACCTTGAGATGTTCTCCTTTTGAATCACAAAATTGGACATCTTACACTAAAATCATCCCTCAGAGCCTCTGTGCTGCAATTCTTCATTATTTTTCTAACAAACCAGCTCATATTACTTTTGATCGAAGGTCAAGGTCCTGTTGCCTTCTAGACTCACCGACCACCAAGCCATGGACCGTCCTGCCAGGAAATATCCTCCCACCGTTCCACGATTGGTCCGAAGCATGGACTAAAGCACACAGAGGTCGAGTTTTCATGTTTATACCCACTTTATACATTTCTTCCCTAACTTCTTAATTATCAGGCACAAAGTCTGAAAAACTCACCCAAACTCCAACGCCGATGACCATCAGGAAGTATCCAGCGATGACAGCAATGTCGGCGGGATTGTTGATGGTCACGTTTCCTGATGAGGGTTCCGCCATTGCTTCTTTTAGTCAAACCTGAAACTTTTCTCAGTTCTCACAACATCTGCAGCTTCAAGTGAAGCCTGCTGGGTTTCAGGCACGTTGATGTAATAGAAAAGCTGGGTAGGACGGTTCAGGTTGGTCAGTTTAACTGGGAACTTTGATCAGATGGGGTAATATGCAGATTCAGCAGTTTATTTATTAGAGTAATTATTAACGCCAAACCATGAAAAAAAGTCAACAGTGGATACTTTTTATAGCTCTTAACTTTTTATGTCACATCAGCTCCTTTCCATTGCCCATTGATAGAAAATAAAGGTGAAAATAAAGGTGAAAGGTGGGCGTTTTTTTTGTTTGTTTTTTTTGCTTTGACAGCCATTTTACCAACATTGACTTGCCTTAATGCCTATTTCCTCTTCTAGTCATCAAGAAATTCTGTTTTTACAAAAAGTAGGCTGGTCCTTTAATTGGATAATGCCACTGCTTTTAAATGAAAGCTATCAAGAAGCTGTTTGGATCATAAATACTATGTAGACCAGATGCTTACTAAGAACAGAGTGCTGGGAGAAAGTTTCCATGCCTGTGATCGTGGATGTTATATTTGTTTTACGCTTTTAAAATGTATGACTGCATTTGCCCCCTTCCTGATGTCTTCGCTATTTGCTCTGTTGTCGCACTTAAATATTTCACATGAGGAAAATATTTAGTAGCTTCTCAGAGGAAACAAACTGCAGTTTCCAAAGGATGATTTCAAACCCACCTGGTTTGAAAAGATGCAATTGCAGCCCTTGTTAAATTAAAGCCTAGGAAGGTTTTAGTGATGTGAATCAATCTTGTGTATGAGAAGTGCTAATGCCGGAGAAACAACTGTTTATCAACCCTCATCAGTGGTCAAGCTAACTACTTTGGGCATTGGAGCTGTAGTGTAGCAGACAGCAAAGGAGTGTACATGAGCCTGATTGACAGCACTAAGACCCACCTTCTGGCTCTGATTGGTTGTTTCTGACAGAGCGTTGTATTTCTGCAAATGGCAGTAGAACCACAGGGGGGATGCAGAGGAGCTTGATTTTCACAAATTATCTGCCTCATTTTACACTGTCAGGACATAGTGACAATTTTAACAAATATTTTACAAAAATTACATACTGCAGCTTTAAAGGATGCTAAACTCATTGCAAGCCCAAATGTAGCTGTTCTACATCATACCCACCCAAACTCTACTAATGCAAATATTCATTTACAACCCTCCCTTGAATTGAATGTTGTCATCTGAATCAACAAAGGGCAAGAAAATGTGCTGAATGTCATATTTTCCTATGAAGTTTATTTGTGTAGCCCTTAGCTGCAGTGTCACCGCACATCACAGGCCCAGAAAGGACATAAGATCACTTTTAACACATCATAAAACATTTCAGTTTCTAAACAACGCAATGAGAAAAAAAAAATTCACAGCATTAGTGATTTTTAAATAGCTTCAAAAATATAACAAGAGCAAAAAGCCAAAAATGTCACATTTTCTTCTTTGAAAGGAATTTATTCCTTTGATAAATGGTGAACTAGGAAACATTCAGGTGCCCAACTCTCCTCTTTGACTATCAGAGACCATCCCTTTTATAGGATCTAATCTGTTATAGGCCTGCATGGTGGCTGCACACATGTAGAAAAGTAGATATTCTGCTTTAAATTAATTAAAACAACATTGCATGAGATCATTAAACAGCCAAAGAAAGGCTGCCTCTGCCGGGGTTTTCTGTCGAGTTAGTCGTTGGGCTTCTTGCAGTTTTCTTTGGCTAGTCTCAGTCTGGACAGGATGTGCTTTTTGGGGAATTTAAGAGTGGTACACCCAAACTGGCTGACCCCTCCAGTCTCTCCAGGAAGTTTTTCCCGCCTCTGCACCCAGCTGCGCCAGCCAGGCTTCCAGCAGTACACGCTGTCGTAGAAACGCGAGCCGTTTTCTCCGCCCAGCACATAAATCCTCCTCTTCCACCGAGCGACGCCCCCTGCGGCTATTCGCCGTGGCAAACCGGGGAAGACAACAGGACTTGGAGCCCGGTCACTTCCACCGCAGGCGACCCCCCGTTGCTCTGCGCTGACCATCACCCCTCCCCCTGTCACCTCCCTTTCCACCCCTGTCCCCCTCCCCTCTCTGAAGAACAGGACGCGACCCGTTGCATCTAAAGTCTCCAGGTTGGTGTAATTCCCATCCAGGAACTTGGTGGTATCCCTCATGTATCCTCCGATGGCGCAGACCCCTCCTCTCACCGCCACACCTCCAGCGAGGCATGTGGTGCCGGAGTCCAGCGCTACCCGTGTCCAGCAGTCGGTTAAGGTGTGGTAAATGAGCACACCTGAATGCACCACCGCCCTGTTCTGTTCAAGAGTGGTCCCGCCTAGGAGGTAGAGGCGTCCACGCAGAGCCGCGCAGGCGAACGCTCGCAGAGGGAGCGGGAGTCGTGGCCCAGGACCCCATTGCAGTGAAGTCAGGTCCAGCGCTTCACTGGAGTCCAGCAGGGCGGAGCGGTTACAGCCACCCAAGGCATAGAGCGACTCGCCGCAGCCCAGCAGGCCCAGCATGGCGCGGGGTTGGCCCATCGCAGGCCTTTCTATCCATCTGTCCAATACGGCGTCGTACTCGTGCACGGCGGCAGAGACAGAGCCGGTCCGGAGGATCCCCCCGGCTACAAACAGTCTGTCCCCCACCGCCGTGCACCCCGGGCTCACCAGAGAACACAGAGCAGCTAACTTCTCCCACTTCCCTGTCCGAGGGTCAAAGCAGTCCACAGTGTACTCCTTAAGAGCCAAGTTCTCATCTTCCCGAGGTGTCAGATCCACACAGACAATCTTTTTCTCAAACATGCCTTCCCTTGGTCTCAGAGGCCCCCCTAGGCCCTCTCCAGCAGCAGCCGGCCCCAACTCCTGGCTCAGCCGTCGGCTCTCCTCCTGGGACAGCAGTCCCGGGCGCAGGTGGTGCAGCAGCGCCGGCATGTGGGCATAGCGATCCAAAGGCTGGTGCTCCGCCCAGCGGCGAGCCGCGTCGTAAACCTCGGCCTCGGAGTCCACTCCGAGGCGGTCAGAGCTCAGCAGGCTGCCCAGGGTGCCGTGGTCGAGCAGCAGGAAGTCCTTCTGCCGCGCCACCCGGGGGAAGTGCTGCGCAACCAGTCGCAGGGAGGCGCGCAGCAGCAGCTGGTCGTGGTGCGAGCGAGCCAGCGAGTACATGCCGAGGCAGTTCTCCACTGAGAGGTGCTCGAACAGAAACCTGGAGAGATTAAAAGGAGGATGGTGAAACCACTGGATGACACCAACACACAATGCCTTCAACATTCGATGGATTTTTTTTAAACATTAATTTTTTCATTGATACCATTCATACATTCATTATGCTCTTAATAATAGTGGAAATGCAAGGCGCTCTTACGCAGTCCAAGTTTGTATGGTCTCCAATTACACATACATATTTGTAAATGAATAAATAACATTTAGGTCAGACTCAAATGAACAGTTAAGTCCGGTAAGAAAGTTACAACAGAAACCAATCACATTTCCAAACATCAGCAATTTCATTTAATCTTATTTATCAGGGTCACACCTTTTATATTTTACTGGAATTTTTAGTGATCCTCCAACAAAAACCCCAATAAAATACAGATGTGAAATAATTGCAAGGGTGTTAAAACTCCATTTTATTATTATTTTATTACTAGGGATGGTATTTTGTATTTTTCAGACACAGAGTGACATTTTATAACACAGTCAAGTATATGTTACCTTTAGTTGTTATAAAAATGCTGTATATATCAAATATGACTTAAAAAAAATTTGATAATTTGAAATTTGGCCTGTCTCTTTAAGAAGCCTCTGCTCTTTCAGACACTGCGATTCAGCACGTCATGACAAAAATGCTTCTACTTATGCTGTTTACCACTTTTCTTAGGAGCGTTGGACTAACAACTAGTGTGAATGATGACCCAGCAGACTTACAGTTGCATCAGGTGTTTGTGGAAATAACATAACATGATATAAAGCTAAAAAAAAAAGTCTATTTTGCATAATACTGCACCCCTTTCAAAAGCTAAAGCATAAAAACCTGAACCATAGAGGTTCAACCCTACCTGGAGCACAGGTCCTGAAGGGGCATGACCTGAAGCCGGTTGGCAGCCACAAACAAGTCCTCGGCCGTCTCCAGAGAAAGACCCGCCTCACCCGTGTAAACAAACTGGATGACAGTCTCCATGACAGACGGCGTCACTTCCTCCAGACGGATCTCGTTGAGGCGGGACTCCACCAGAGGGCTGGTGAACATTGCCCGGAAGTATGGACTCACAGCTGCTAACAGGACTCTGACACGCAGAGGGACAGAGGACATGTCCATACTCATCACAAACAATATGCTTTGTTTGGACTTAGTAATTATTATTTCTTATTACATTAATTTACCACCAGGTGTGGGTGATTATTATGATTCCTAGCGTATGATAAACCATAAACTTTTAATTATTTCATGCATTTACATCACAAAAGCAACAATATTTCCTACTGTTGCTGAACACGATAAAACATTGATTATTACACTTGGAATTTTGTTATTTCAATAATTTTCTAAATTCGCATTGTGATTTTAATTAATAATGTTATTATTCATAATGTAATTATTGCTATGCATTTTTCTGTCTGTGAAAAATGCACAAGCATTTTTCTGATTGGCTACCTATCAAATTAAACTGGCTGCATACTGTTATACCAAGACAATTCACCATGTTGAATATCCCCAATTTGAAGTTGGAGTGGTCCCGATCAAGCGGACTAGATTACTCTTAACACACCACACACAGAAGCAACATCTCCTGAGATTATCTTTAGTGCCATCGCAATGATGGTGTGCTTTTGACTGTTGGAATGGTAGGATCATTGTTAAAATCTTGTCATGTGAACCAGACATTAGTATCTACACCATGACTGCGTGATTTTTAGAATTGTAAATATTTCAATAATGCATTTCATTACTGAGCTTCTATTTCATACAACCAAGTGAAAGTCTTCTTTGAGCCAGCTGACAGACAGTGTGCAGCAGCATCAAGTACATAAAGCACAGCTTTTAGCATACCTTGATACAGGTAACTGACCCATGCCTAGTTGCTATGGTAACCCACAGCACCATAAAGCAAGGTTACCCAACTGCACCTGTGACACATGAACTTTTTTCCTTCAACAAGCAATGTAACATCACACAGCTGCTGAGCATCCAGGAGCTGCTTTAACCCTAAAACACAAGAGAGAGAATGAAATTAGAACATGGGCAGGAATGGGAGGAGAGACAGAGAGGCAAAGACAGAGACCTCCTCACCATGGGTAATGTAGTCCCCCAGTGGGGTGGTGCTGTCATCTGGGAAGTCCTCCTCCTCTGAGTCGCTGTCTGAGAGAGGCTCCCCTCCTCCCCCGTCCCCGTCCTGCCATGGCTGGGGACGCCAGGTGACTGTGCCCCCCCGCACAGCGTTCATCTGAGGAACAGACACAACATGAAACGATAACATGGTCTTCTGCTAAAAGGAACGGTAGAAAAAGATCACTTTAAATATTTTTTCTGGGATAAAATTAATGACTGATTTGTACATGTAGGTTCACATTGATTTTTCCAGCTTCTATGTTTATTTTTATTCAACTCTGGGTGTGAAAGAGTTGAAAACCAAGCTCAAGTGGTAGCAACGGTTTACTGCTTCATGTACCTTTGCTCTCCTTCTTGTTTCCACCGTGAAAGCTGGCTGGGCCTCTCTCAGCAGAAAAAATAAGGAGTCCGTTTGGAGCAGACAAACTGTGAAAAAGCAACCGGCTTGTTAACGGAAACCTGGGAGCATTTGAATTTCCTCCGTGATCAACCGAATTGCTCGTCCCCCGGCCTGTAATGCAGCCTCGTTAGGCTAGTTTCTGCTCATGGAGCCCGGTGTAACACCATCCCTACCTACAGACCGACAGACAGGGTAACCTCACAAGGAAACTCTTGGAGTCTTATCTAAAGATGCATATTTGCAACGCATATCTGTTTACTGAACACAGAGAGCCACCAACACGCTCAGCTGGAGGGTGAAGCGGTAAAAAGTGGAGTTGTTGTGGCCAGAAACCGAGCCCGGACTTGAGCTTCCGTCGGCCGCTCTTGTCATGTCTGAACCGGATTACCGCAACGTTCGATTGTCGCTCACTCTGATTGGCTGAGTTTGCCTCGTGACAATTGTTTGCTGATGATCCGTTTCCTGTCGAATAGAAAAAGTTATAAAAATATATTTATACATAATATTTTGTAAAGGGCAACTGAGTGCAGTTATTTTTGCTTAAAACCACAGGATTTTCGTTAAAATCCTGTGGTTTTATTTCGGTAACGGTAGCTATGCAACAGAACCTGAGAAGGTTAACATGGCTAACAGTAAGGCAGAAAAATGAATGAAAGCAACTTTAATTTAGCTTAGGTCAATAAGGGAACAAGGTAAAGGCGATTGAAGTATATTTGAACGTCTTAAATTGTTTATGAAAATTTCGATTGCTTGCATCGAAATTTTCATAAATTTCGATGCAAATTTATGAAAATTTGCATTGTACCAATTGTACCAATTGGCATCGAGCATTGGTACAATGCTCGTTGCATTGTACCAATGCAACGAGCTATGCTTAATAAATAGTAAAAACGATTGTATTTTTATTTTTTCTTGTTTAGCTCTTACTGTGGTTGATGAGAAATAAAAAAAACAACAACACTTTTTTGTTTTAATTTATTTATATATATATATAGATAGATAGATAGATAGATAGATAGATAGATAGATAGATAGATAGATAGATAGATAAATTTATTTTTATATATATATATATGTATATATATATATATATATATATGTATATATATATTTATATATATATATATATATATGTTTCCCATTTGATTTCCGCATCCGTGGTGCATTCAAGGTAGATACCGAACATTTCCAGTCAGGTCAATAAAACAGGAAAAAAAATTGCTCTGGCAATTACAGGTTCCCATACGAAACCAGAAATGAAAAATATATATATAAACAATAAAACGTTGTTATTTGATTTTTGGTTTGAAGCACAATTTCATAAAAATACACAGTCTATCTTTTTCATGGTAAAAACAACAACAAATGATTGAACATTTAAATGATCATATATTTATTTAATAAACCAAAACATTAAAAAAGAAATCACTGGAAAAGTGAAGCATACAGATTTCTCACATTGTAACACCCGCTGCACTCCAAAATGAACCAAGATTAGATGCTTTTTTCATCCCATGATGTCACAGCTAAACGTAGCAGGATTGAAATTTTTAAATACTGAGCTCACATGCGTTAGAAATTTTCCATGTGAAAACCCTTGGCTCCTGTTTTGTCTTTTTTTTTGTCTTTTATGTATTTATTAAGTTATTTATCTAGCTCATTTTTATGGGTTTTTGAATGTCAATTAATACTCAACCTCAATGCTCTTTAATATAGAAATAAAATAAAGAAAGCAATGTACATTTTAAATTTTAATTTATTCCACTTCACTCCACTTTATTTATTCCACTTTATTTCTTATACGAACTCAATAACATAAGTACTGAAACGTTCAGCGGGATTCTCAACTGGTGTGAATGAAGCTAAATATTCCGGGGTTCCTTGAATCCAGCATGGTCTGCATGAGAAACATGGCGACCTGCATCAGTTTGGTTACAAGAGTTAGAGGCGTCGCTCTGACAGTGTTACAACCGATAGGCAGACAGTTGTTCTCAAGGCGGAGGGCCTGCGGTGTTGTCCCGCATCGCCTCCGGCATGGAGTCCGCAGCAGTCTGTACGAACATGTCTGTGAAGGTTACAGCGACAAGCCCGAGCTGGACATGGGAGCGGTGTGTGAGGAGACCGACAAAGTCATTGCTAATGTGGAGAACAGGAAGGGCGACCTGCGAGGGGACGATGTCAGGAAAATTGTAAGGCATTTAAACTGTCATATTGTCTTCTTATGCAGAAAGTAGCTTTGTTTATATGACACTGACTGACCTTTCACCTCGTACTTATATTGCTTCAGGTGAGAGTGTGGCAGGAGCTCCAAGCTGTGAAGACAGAAATCTTTGATTTGGAAGAGGAGAAAAGATGCATCAGTGAGAAAGTCAGAACTCTTGTGGTGAGATTTAGTTTTGCACCAGTTAGAAATTGAATCCACAAATCTTCAAATATATACTCTGATCTGATTCAGCTTGACTTAATGCAACAAGGTAAAGCAAAGAAATGGCAAGTTTATGGCTAAGACACTCAATTGGATTAATGGGGACGAATTGATTATTGAAATAATCTTCAACTAATTAAGCAATCAATTAACCGCTAACTCTAATATATAGAATCTAAAATATATAATTTGCTAAAAGAACAACTCCTTTGGTGAAGCCAAAGGTTCACCAAGAATACACATTAAAATGAAAAACCTTTTTGTGTGTATTTATGTTCTGTGCAGAGCTCCTCAAGTGGCATAGTTTTAGCTTCACCTGGTTCAATAATAATAATAATAAATCTCCTATTATGTAGTTTTTGCTATCAAGTCCTCAATTGGTAATCATAAAAAATCATCAAAAGATTAACCCTATCTTTATTGATGCTAAGTCAAGCAAAAATGGCTATTTGCATTTTCTTATGTATTGCTAATATTGTATAAAATATGCTTAAGTAGTTAGATGAAAAATCAGCAGAATGTGCCTGCTGTCTTTATCCATTTAAAAGACACAACAATCACTAGAAAAAAATTTTTTTAAAAAGTCTATTTTACATAATACCTGTATTGTAAAGCTGTTTCTAAATGTTCTTATAATTATTTCCACAGAACCAAAAAGACAAGAAGGTCCTCGCTAATGTAAGTGTGGCCTCAGGACCCAATTTCTCTTTTGGTTACTCCAACTGACCGGGAGAGGTTGAATGTGTTGCATCTTTTGTGTCTGATTAAGTTGTTTCTGCTGCAGCTTCCAGAGTACACCCAGGCCCTGCAGAATGGCCGCGACATCCGCAACAGACTGAACCAGCTCTACCTTAGAGACACCGAACTGGACCGGGAGCATTACAGCCAAGCACTCCGACTGCCCAACAACACACACCCTGATGTGGTGAGAACTTAACGAACTAATCCCAAGCGTTTCTAATGAGGTTTGAGTGTTCAGCAGAAGTTGTGGAAGTGAAGTTTCCCTTTTCGCCTTGTTTTTTTAAGCCAGTTGGAGATGAGAGCCATGCTAGGGTGGTGGAGTTGGTTGGAAAGAAAGCAGGTGAGTGATGTTAATAGTACATTAAAAACGGCCTTAAAGGCTTTTTGTCGTGCTTACCAAAGAAAACGGTCTTGCTTTGTTTGCAGAATTTGACTTTAAACCTAGAGGCCACGTAGAGCTCGGTGAGGCATTGGGCCTCATCAGGCAGAGGTAGGCTGAAATTCACCCAATGTGCTCAATACTTGTGTCGCACAAGTGAGAGTGTTCATAGTCTGTCCTTCATCTGCTGCAGGCATTTGTCTCACGTCTCCGGCCATCGATCCTACTATTTAAGAGGAGCAGGGGCCAAACTTCAAATCGCACTCCAGAACTTTGCTCTCGACACGTTGCAGCGACGGGTATGATTGTGGTTTGGAAAAATCTTCTGCAATTAGTGCGAAACAAGTAAAGTCATTGTCCTCAGACAGAAAAGCAGTGAAAGCTGAGTTTTCTTCCTCTGCTGCAGGGCTTCGTTCCCATGGTTGTGCCCGACATGCTGAAGGGAGTGGTGTTTGTGAGTATCACATTTGTCAGCTACACTAGTAAAATCTTACTGAATGCCCGCAGTATGGGTTTAAATTAAATGCTTGTCAGATTGAGCTCCAGCTAGTCATACAAAGCCATTTTTTAAAGTCAACCTATTTTTGTTTGCAAGATTTGAAAACAGTTTCATGGGCTGAACACTTCATTTTGTGAACTTAATGAATCTGAGTCTTTCCTACCAGTTTTTCAAGAATGTTCGCAGCAAAAGAGAGACCGTCTTGGCTGCAGCAACTTTCTACCTGTCTGTCATCTGACTTGTTCCGCAAACTGTTTTATTATTTCTTCATATAATTTAAGTCAATTACAAATTACTCAAAGTACTTTTATAGTCTTGCTTTTTACTTGAAAGATTTCAAGTCAGCTTGTGCTTTATTTTGATTTATACACATAAACTTTGGATTAGTCTGTATAGAGAGCAGCTGAAAACAAGTCATTAAATTTTACATCTGCAGAATTTCTACATTAAGAAGTTAAGTGTGTTCGACCCAGAACTCTTCAAGTGGCCTTATTTTAGTTTCACCTGGTTTGAATTCTGTAAACAACAAAAAATACTGCTACTAAGCATATTTTCTTCTATTCAATTGTCAATCGGTTAATTGAAAAAAATCAGTCAATCAGAAAGGGCTGAGCTTTTCACATGTTTATGTTCAAGACATCCTGATTAGTCCATCATAAAATCTTGTTTCTGTAATAAGAAACAGAATGTTTGAAACTTTGTTGTCTGTAAAATGTTTTGTTTTATTTTTGTCCAGCCTGCTTTGGTCAGTAACGTCTCCTATCCTCTCCTGTCATCCTCCCCAGGAGGGTTGTGGGATGCAGCCAAATGCCCACCTCTCTCAGGTCTACTCCCTGGACCCGGCACGATTCCCAGACCTCAACCTGGCTGGGACAGGCGAGGTCGGGGTGGCAGGTGAGGCTTTGCTCACCTTTCCATTGTCACTACACACACCTTTGTTCCTCATGCTATTGAATAAACATAGCTCTTTAAAGAAAAGTTGTTAATAAATACTGAACATTTGCCAACCCCTTACTGCTAGAAGAAGGTTTGTGCATAAATCAGTGTTGTGTGCTTCATTTTTATTTGTATTTCCACAGGTTATTTCATGGATCATGCAGTAAACTGGAAGGACCTGCCAGTCAGGTTAGAAGCTCTCCTCACTCCTTCAACCTTCAGATAGAGCGACTCCTATCTGTAATCGTGGCAGCGTGTCGTCTTTCACTGCAGGACGGTGTGCAGCAGCACCTGCTACAGGGCCGAGACGGACAATGGCAGAGAGACGTGGGGACTTTACAGAGTTCATCACTTCAATAAGGTCAAACACAAAGGAGGTCTTACCTGGGGGAAGACTTTAAATGATGGCGAGAGGAAAACATCCAATTGAAACAGATTCATCTTATGAAGCTTAAAAGCTCTGTTATTGTTCCCTCGTGTTTTGCTTCAGGTTGAGATGTTTGGAGTGACGGCTAATGAGACGGGACAGGAGAGCTCACAGCTGCTGGAGGAGTTCGTCTCCTTGCAGAAGGAGATGTTTTCTGCGCTGGAGCTTCACTACAGGTGAGGAAACAAACAACTGTGCAACATCAGAGATGATCTGAGATCAAAAATAAGAGGCAACAAAAATCTTGAATTTGACAAAATTATTTCCTTTCGAACCTTACCTGAAAAAAATTATCGAAATATGTTAGAAAACATACTAAATCCATTCTAGCTTCACTGCAATTAACTGGATTAATAAATAACAGATTTTACTGATGATCCTCATTAAGTTATTTAAGGTTAAAAGTTGGAATGTCCCAATCAGAATTTTTATTATTTATTAAATTTAACATTAGACGATCGCTGATCCTGTGTTCCAGTCTGATATCCAAATTAACGTCAGTAGCTTAAAGTGAAAGAAATGACCACACACTGCATATGTACAAAACATACTCAGTAGATAACCCATTAGATCAGTGGTTCCCAAAGATTTCCTGGGTCCCCCCTATGGATTACAATAAAATCCCCCCCCCCCAAAAAAGAAAAAAGAAAATCAACTGGGCACACACATCATTCAACCAGACATTAACCTATACACATATTTTGTTTTCAAACTCCACTGAAGTTTTTTTTCACACTTCAGGTTGCAACAAAACAAATTGCAAACCATCTTTACAGTGGAACAATTTTGTGTAACTTTTTTTTTTTATTTATCCATACCGCTTCGTGCTCCACCGCCAGGGGGCGCGCCCCACACTTTGGGAACCACTGCATTAGATCCTCCAGTCTTTCCTACATGTTTCCTGTTATCCAAACATTTTGTCAGTGTCTAATAATGTGACTAAAGCTATCATAGATTTATCATACTTTTCTAAAGATGTAATTGGGTGGATGAGATATTAATCTCACATTTTGCTCCTGCCGGTGATATTTAAATGCAGAGCATTTTTGCTAGCGCTGGCCTAATGTTTGCATGTTTACTCTCTACTTTGATTTGACTTGTTGGTAATTCAGCTCAGTGTTGTTGGAGACATCTATTTGAGTCATGAGTACTTTCGTTGATATTGCTGTCATTGGTTTGATTTCAGAGTGCTGGACATGCCCAGTGAGGAGCTGGGCCTTCCCGCCTACAGGAAGTATGACATCGAAGCGTGGATGCCAGGGAGGAACAGCTACGGAGAGGTCAGCCTCATTACTTTCCCTAAACAGTCCAGATACGCCAGACATCTTTAATCAGATCTGCTGAGTTAAAAACAAGCAGCTGTTGCTTTGAACGACTGATCAGGTTGATTTCTGAAGAGCTCTCTCCTGTGTATCAGGTTTCCAGCGCGTCCAACTGTACGGATTATCAGAGCAGACGGCTCAACATCCTGTATGAGAGGGAGGACGGCAGTCTGCAGTACGCCCACACAGTAAGGCTGCAGACCACTGCTGTACGCTCCTGCTGCTCCACATTACACCATAAATCTACAGTCTATTATTTCTCCTTAACCCAGGTGAACGCTACAGCATGTGCAATTCCTCGAATGATCATTTCCATCCTGGAGACTCATCAGACCAAAGTAAGGCACAAACCGCTTACATGATAAAAATGGGAAAGCCTGGAATGCAGAATCAGATTTCCAGTGTTTGAGTGGAAAATGTAAGAAAAATAATAATTTCTGTGTGCTTTTATGACTAAACTAGTGATCAAAAAATCTCTTAAGTCACATACAGTACAAATAAAATCAATTTTAAAGCTATTTTATTGGGATTTAAAGTCATGCATCTTCTGAAAAGTACTGTTTGTTAATACTAGCGCTGCTGTAAACGATTATTCTAGTGATTGAGTAATTTGTTGATTATTTTGACGATTAATCGAGAAATTGAATAAAAAATTGCCTTGTTCTGCGCTTAAGTTAGTAAAACAAACATATCAAAGAAAAATGTTAATCATGTTATTGTTTAAAATGTTATACATTTCAAATATTCAAATATCACTTTTATTCTCAAGTTTTAAGTATGAAAAAACTTTTGTGAAAGTGTAAAAACAAATGAGAAATAAAACATTTCACATTAACTTTTAGCAATTTAAAAATCAATTGGCATTAGTAAACACCGATGTAAAAAAAACTTTAAATGAGATCTTCTTCTCCATACAGAAAAAAATATTACTAAATGAAAAGGCGCCCTCTACACTATTTAAATTTTTTTAATAATTTGGAAAACCATTCCTCATTTTGCTGTCATAGTTCTGCACAAATTTGTGTTGGTTTATCACATATATTCCTAATGAAATGCATTTTGTAGTTGTAAGAGAGTGCCACAATATTCAAAGCACGTGAATACTTTTTTTTTTGCACAGTATGTTTACAGCTTATGAAAATAGTGTTCTGTACAAACTCTTGTCTTTTGTCCTATGCATGCAAATCTTTTCCTCTATCTTCAGTTTTTTAGTAACTGTCTTGGTGACTGTATGTCTTCAGGATGGAACCGTGTGTGTTCCTCAAGCCCTGCAGCCTTATCTGGGTCTGGAAGTGATAGAGCAGCCAAAGTGCACTCCTCTGAAATACATTGGACCCAACCAGCACAATCGGCCATCCAGAACTGGTCCTAATGCCAAATGAAAACCCAACCAGAGGACGCTTCTCCACACAAACGGAGAGAAAAACTACAACACATCCTCTTTCTCGTTCTGCTGAGTATTAAAAGTGGAAATGCTGTATGTCCTTTTTAATAAAATGAAATAAATCATACGTGTATCGTGAATTGTTTATATTTATTTTTAAAGAGTAGAAGTTTAGTTGGCTTTTAGAATAACAAATCTTAATATAATGCTGATGGTCACTGTCAAGAGATAAACGAAGAAAAAGCCATTGATTGTCCTTCACAGTTTTCTGTTTTTTTGAAAAATTGGGTCACAGTGATATAGATCCAACATGGAGACCCAGACATCCCTCATCCTGGAGGCTCCCAAGGTGTTCCCAGTCCAGGAGGGATATTATCCCTCCAGCGAGTGTTGCA
Source organism: Alfaro cultratus (assembly GCA_903066825.1). Lineage (NCBI taxonomy): Eukaryota > Metazoa > Chordata > Actinopteri > Cyprinodontiformes > Poeciliidae > Alfaro > Alfaro cultratus. The sequence goes on along the minus strand of CAEFZX010011619.1, from coordinate 54,926 downwards.
TCCTTCCAAAAAGTCGGATGTGCCCGGAAAATCTCCAAACATTTTCTTTTTTTTCCTGCATCATCTTGCTCAGTATGTGAGATAAATGGGCCTTTATGCCACAACAGAGGAACACAAAGTCTTGAATTAATTTGTGTAAATTCCAGGAAACTTTGACCAAACTTAAAAAGCAATGTGCAAGTAAAAGAAATACTTCATGTAGGACATTTCAGCTCTCTAAAAGAATTTACAGTAATTTTGTGCAAAATTAAAGACTTTTACAAATCTTTTCCAGAGATGAACCAGTCTAAATAACGAAAGAGTAATTGGTCATATTTCCAGACCAATACTGTAGTGATTTATTTTATAGTTTGTGCAGAATATAAGAGGAGCCAACAGAATGAAGATGTGCTTGTTTGGGCATTGAACTGTATGAATTTTTATTTATTTTTTTTTTTTTTTTAACAGTATGGTGTTAAGATCCTGACAGCAGAGCAACACTTGACCTCCTGGCAGCAGTGCTGGGCTCTGCTCTGGCTGGGCTTGGTCACCTGACACACACACACACACACACACACACAACACACACACACACACACACACACACACACACACCGCTGCTCGGCTCCACCTCACACTCGGCGGGTGTGGGAGGAAGAGTCAGCCCAGCATTTCCAAGGTTATCTCCTGCAGGATACTCCTCTCACGGATCCTATGGGAATTCTGATAACCACGATTTTTCTCTGGGCTGCTGTCGGAGGTAGGCGACCATCACATTTACAAGCGGTTCCGTGTTTATGTACATCTCTGCGTGAGGAGGCGGTGAGGCTGGGAAAGGCGGGTATACGCTGTTATCTCTCTGGATGAAAGCCTCCCGTTTCACACTCTGCTGCAGTGCTGCATCAGCTCAGCTGTTGCCGACACGGCTAGAAACAGGGAAATGTTGTTTATTGAACGAGAAGAAACCAGGTTCGCTCACCTATTGACGAAAACCCCGGAGGGTTTAGAGTTAATGCGCTTAACGAGCGACGTTACATAACCCGGTAAGAACACATCTAACCTTCTGTTTCAGTGTGTGTCACTGAACGACCACCGGCTGCTGGGGCGCAACGTTAACTGGATAAAACGCAGTCGCCTAAGCTCACCCGCACGTTTAAAGAGCCAATTAAAGCCCCGCACAGGTGCGCGTGCTGTAGCAACACGTGCCAGCGCCTTAGCGGTCCACATTTGAAGTGCGCTAATTAAACAACATGTTAAAATATAACCAACAAAATGAGCCTGAAGCGAGCTTACGTTCATTTACATCGCGTTTAATTAATATTTTTATTCGAAATTACGGTATTTTAAGAAGAAAAATAAATAAATAAATAAATAAATAAATAAATAAATAAATAAATAAAAACACCTAAACAGACATGGGATCCATCTATTTAATTCATTTGTGATTAAAACAAATAGGAACACTCTGAGATCCAAGCAGATTTGGGGCCCCATTTCCAGTTAAACCCATTAGTCACCGCACCTCCACTTGTATCCCTTTTGAACTCTTCAGACTTTATTTGTTTTGAGAGGGTGAGCGAGTTTACTGGTAAATATGTATTGACTGATTCATTTTCAGTAAAAATGGACATTAGATGGAAATCCAGCACAGAAACAAGCAGTAAACATAAACTACCAGATGAAATAAGAAAGGCAAACAAATCTATTAATACAGTAAATACTTTCCTCTGTAGGTTTACATTAAAATCCTAAATACACTTAACAGAAATGCAAAATTCTTTAAATCTGCTCTTCATGTACCTTAAAGCCAATTTAAATGCAAGCTCCTGTTTCATAACTATAAATTGAAACTTTTGACATCTGTAGACCTTTTGAGACGTTTGCCATCTTCTGGCCTTGAGAATCTTTGCAGCGGCCTAGTTTGCCTATGCCACGGGCAGGCTAGGCACTGAAGGTTAAGGAAGCAGTAGGTAATAGTGTGACGATACTGGTTTCACAAGAACAAAATATTTTAACAATATTTCTGGGAAAATCTGATGCAGAATGATTAGTTACTTTAGGCCAAAAATATTGGTTTCATAATGTTTTGTTGTAAAATACATTAAGACTGAGAGAAGCTCAAAATTTCAATGCAAGTGTTTACTTGCATTGAAACTCCTATTGAGGCTGTTCTCATATTATCATTTTTATTATTATTTACCTAAAACATTCAGGTTCATATTCCTGGTTTGACACAACTAAATCAATATTGAGAATCATGGGTAATCATTGATTGTTTTTAATCTTTCTAAATGTTTATATTAGATAAATAACATAATTAAGTTTAGAAGAACTTTGAAATTTACTAGCAGGGCTGAGGAAGAAAATAGTGGCCAGCAAATTTACCAGGCTTCTAAATGTTCCCCATGGTCGACCGCCATCTTGACGCCACCTTTCCTGTAAAGCCATTTCACTCAGTAAAATGTTTGATGAATAAAACGAGTAACAAAGTGCCTAAACATTGAATTTTAAACTGTGATCTGTTAGAGATAACAAAGAACCAGTTTGAAATTCAATGATTAGGCACTTTGTTACTAGATTTACTTAGCTTGATTTATTAAAAAAATAAAAAATACAAAAGTTAGTTATTTGATACATATACAATTCAATTTTAAGAACAGTGTGATTTTCAAAGTGTTGTCAGCTAAAAATTAACAATAGATCAGACTCCACCATCTGATACTGTCTATCTGTTAGAATATTTCTTTTTTTCTGGACATTTTAGGCACAATGTTGAGTGGTAGTAGAACGACTCAAAAGAAATCTTGTTCAGGAGCATTGGAGAAACTTTTCATCAAGACATTTTTAAAGACCACAGGAAAGAAGAGCTAAAGCCGAGCGAGAGGGACGCAAAGTTAAGCTCCTTTGCAGTGTTGCTTTACTGGGGTAACTGCACTCACCTTAATGAGGAAATGGCGCCGCCCACGCCCATGCAGGATTAAAGACATGCAGTCGCTCAGCTGCGGCGCTGTTAGGTGTTGTGATTACTAAATGATTGTTGATATTTCTTGTATTTAATGTTCAATCTTGGTCTCTGTTTCTGCTTTGTTTGCTCTGGTTTCGCAGTGGGAAGCCGACCAGTTACCTCACCCCTTAATGATGCAAAGGTCAGAAAGAAGCCTTCTGTATTTACATTGTTCAGCTTTTCTCCTTCAGGTATTAACTGGGCTGTTTTCGCCAACAGGTTGAATGTATAATTCAGGAGACACTGAATGAAGACGGGTCGCACCATGAGTGTGGATCCCAGCTTGCAGGTAGAAGATACATGTTGTATTTTCTTCAATATCCACAGTATCAGCTGAAGAGCTGGGTAAAGTGGAAAAAAACTGAAGTCAAGTTTTGTTGGTCTCATCTAAATGTATCACACAATAACAGTCTAATTGTTTCATACATGCCTGCTACAACCATGAACTTTGGTGTGTTTTACTTTGATTTTATTACAGCAACGCAAAATAGTGAATACATCTGAAGTGGAAGAAAATAATAATTTATTATTTATCTAATCTAATTTGAACACTTTCTTCCACATGTTTATGTTTCCCCTACATGGATTGAGGCAAACTTCACATGGTTTTCTTTCATCAACAACTTTCCTCTTGTGATTTTTCTTTTTCTTTTTAAAGACCAGAACAAATAGTTCTGCACTTCACAAAAAACTTCTTTGACGTCCTTAGATTAAATCTAATTCAGCAGATTGTGAAGGGAATTTGCAACACTGGATATTATGTCGGGTCAAGTCAGAGTAAAGAACATAAAAGCATTTCACACTTTTCAGGTTTTATTTATAAAATCTTTTGAAAACCATGTAGCCTTGTTGTTCCACTTCCCAACTATGTAATATTTTGTGTTTATTAGAAAAAAAAACCCTCAAATATAATGCATTGAGGTTTTCATCTAACGTGTAACAAAATATGAAAAGGCTCATGCAGTATGAATATCTGTACAAGGCACTGTTGCTTCTTCTTCATGTGCTCCATTGTTGTTGCAGAGGAACTTAACGAGGTGCAGAGACACCAGGGTCTTCTCAGGGAGCTGCAAAAGCTAGCTGATGACGGTACGCACAGGCTGCCACTGACAGCTGCTTATAAATGTAGCAAAACATGGAAGTGCTCATTTTATTTCTCGTTGATTTTATTAAAGTCAAAATGGAACTGACACTGTCTCCCAATTTTTGCAGAGCTGGAGAAGGAGGAGAGGGACGAGTACAATCAGGGCGATGACGAGATCGAGTTTGAGCAGAGGGATGAGGAGGATGAGAAAGATATGAGAAGTGATGGAGAAAAGACAGAGGATGAAGACAACAAGAGGAACCCACAGACAGATGGTAATGAAGAGGAGGCATCCAAAAAGCTTGAGGAGTTGCTCGCCGAAGAGATCACCAAGAAAAGTGAAGAGGAGAAGAATGACGAAGAGCTAGAGGAGCTGCTGAAGGAGCTCAAAACGAAGCGATACAAGGCTGAGAAGGAGAACCAGAAAGGCTCTGAAACAGAGCTAAGAAAAGAAGTGGAGGAGAAGAAAATGAAGCAGAGCAACGAGGGAGACGATAAAAAAGCAGAGGATTTAGAGAAGCAAAAGATGGAAGAAAGGAAGAAGAATGAAGTGGAGTTGATGGTGGAGAAAGAGAAGGTGGAAAAGGAACTGAAGGAGCTACTCGGGGAGCAAAACAACGGCAGCAAACCAGAGCAGGAGAGGGAAAGGAAGGAGAAGCAGGAGGAGCTGGAGGAGCTTGTCCGAAAGATGAAACGGGTGCAGGAGGAGGAAAAGCAGGAGTCGCAAGGTGAGAAGAGAGAGGACAGTACGGATGAAAAGAACGAAGACAAGGAGGGCGGAGAGGTGGAAAAATCAGACGGGAAAGTCAAGAAGACGAACGAAGCAGAAGAGCTGAAGGAGCCGCTGCAGAAGAGAGTGATGGAGAAAGCCAGCGATGAAGCCACACGGCAGTTTGAGAGGGAGAGGTACGAGGAAGAGGAGGAGGAAGAAAATGGAGAGGATGATGAGGAGGAGGAAGAGTTTGTTAGAGAGGATGAGGATGAAGACGATGAGGATGAAGGGGATCATGAAGAAGATGAAGGGGAGGTGAGTTAGAGCAAACAGTATCAGTTACACTTTTAAACTATGATGGAGTTCAACGTTTCTTCTTTTTCAGCTAATCCCAAAGGCAAAATGTAAAATGTACCCAGAAACTTAAAATAAATATAAAATAGATATAAACCATGTTTACTCTGTTACACACCCGGACAAACATATTTACATCCCAGGGAAGATGTGCAAAAACCTTAAGATAAATTCATTTCTTATCACAGCAGCAACGCTCAAAAATAGTTGAAAATGTGTGTAAAGGTCTTAATGCTTCATAGATCTCTAGGTATTTTAATTTTCTATTCATAACAATTGTATTGTTGAGGCAGAGATTTGCAAACACATCTACCCAATCATTTAGACAGGTTTGAGCTCGACTTTGCAGTTATTAATCCCACCTCCTAATCAGTGGAACGTAACAAGTTCATTATATTAGGTGCAGAAGATATTTGCTCTACAAGTTAACTTTTACACATCTTTAGAGGTTTACTTGACAACTAAATCTTGACCTATTTTAGCAATGAATTACTAAAACAAGAGGGAAAAAAAAGAATGACCTGGATATGATATCAGGACTTCTTTTTCCCCAAAAATAATCTTCACATGATGAGCTACTTAGCTACACGACCAGGTTGACTGTTAATGATACTTTAAATTAAAATGTTTTTTATTTTCATTCACCAGAGCAGTATAAGTATGAAAACACGTAGCAGTTCTCTGGTTCTTTGATGGTTCTTTAAAAATGACCCCAAATTTAGTAGATATTTATCTGAAATTACAAACTGTTTTTTCAAATTTCTTTTCCAAAAATTTCATGTGACAGTTGGGTCTCTAAATAGGTTTTATTTGTTCTGACCTGAAAGCAGAAATAACTCTTTAGGTTGTACAGGTTGTAGACCCTTGATCTACACTATTTGGAGTTTTAAAAAGAGCTTAACATTTTGATCTTGGTTCATTTGATCTCCTGCAGAGATTATTCATATGTTTTCCTTCCTACTACCAGGAGCTCCTGGAGATTGAAGCAGAGCTGCGTAAAGTGGCAGCAGAGCTGAGGGAGCTTCGCAGAGGATGAGGAGCTCACCCAGGGAGCAGGCCGACTGGAAATCCCCTTCCCTTCCCCTTCCACTCCCTGTTCCAGTCGTAAATTACAATCACACAGTCATCACGGCACTCAGAGAAACGTCTTTAAATGTGGATGTCAGTAGAAAATGTACGTTCTGCTTTATGGTGTTAGATTGCCAGGATGGATCCGTCTCAGTTTCCTCAGCTGAATGAGGTGGCCTTCTGGAGATTCTGCAGGTTCCCGTCCATCTCTGGTTTCCCTGTCTGTGTGCTTGTAAATGCTGTTTGTAACAAAGACAGGGTATTTTTCACTTAGTTGCACTTTCACAAGCTCATGCACTTTCATTCAAATGTTATTTTGAATGCACAATACTAGAAATCCCTGCTCTTCTAACCTTTGTTTGAATTGTGTTTTTCTGGGGAGGCCGACTGGCTTCCCTGTTGGTCATCTGTAGATATTTAGTGCAATAACTGATGACTAAGTTCATACTGTCTGACTGTTATCAGCAACAATGCTCTTATTAGGAATAAGTCATTACTTCCTCTTCATTTCTTTGATGGTCCAGTAGAAGCATGGATTAATTTGGCTCACGCACTGTTAAAACCAGACTGTTTGTGACGAACCCCAGTGGCACGAGCCAAATTTGGCGTTAACTATTATGTTGCACACCCGAGGCAGGTTTGTCTTTAGTGTGATTGGTGGTGCGGTGACAGAATAGTGATGCACTCAGAGCTTAAAAGGTCTAAAAGTGTCACTTGGGGTTCTAATCCAGCTTTGCACTCTCAACACGCCAAGGAGCTATCGAAGAAAGGTGGAGGGACACTTTAAAGCCATGTGTTGTCTTCTAGTAACAGCAACAATAACATTTAAGAGTCAGTAGTTTTCACCCCTTTGTGTTAATATTAAGTGTGCGCCTTCAGCCAACATTATATGAGATGTAGAGCAACAGCCCCCCCTGGAGGACGCTGGGTAGACATGCACAAAGAGCAGGGATTAACAGAGTTAGCAATGGAGGCCCACTTGCTGCAATAAAGCAATATAGATTATAGCACATGTGAATGCAATAACTAGCCAAGTGTATTTCATATGTAATCGAAATGCATCATTAGGTATTCCTTTAGCAAATATACTCCCTCCGTCTTTATAAAGCCAAGATTACAGCACATGCATGTGTTTAAACACTGGTAAAATAGTAGGCCAGGTTGTATGATCTTTTAAATAATAAGCTAATGATACTAATATAGTCTTCTCCAAAGAAACCTGTTTCCAAATGTGCAATGAATGTACTATATTTTTCTTTTTTATATAGAAGTGAAGCATTTTTTCCACAAAATGTAACCCTACAAGCCAGCAAGAAAGCAAAAAAGTAACTTTTTTTAAGTTGGGGAATGAGGGAGTCCAGAGAATAATCTGAATGGATGAAGTAAACTGAAACTGATAATACCATATATATGATTTGCAATATTACTGGTCAATCACAGTGCTGTATTTTGTGCCTGCTGTATCCTTCTCTATGCTATCTGTCAATCAATAAACCATGTATCAAGCCATTCTGTGTGACCTATTTATTTGAACTTTTGTTTGTCCTGAACTCAAACATCTAATCTGTCATCAGTGTCTGAGATGGCTGTAGAAGAAACTGCATTAACCTGACATATAATTGGACCAAGGAGATATGGATGTTTGTATTTCTGGACCTAAAGAAGACTTTTAACACAGTTAACCACAAAATAAATTCCTGGCATAAGCAAATCCCACTGGAGATGTTTTCTCTAAGGCACAGTGAAAGGAGCTCAATCAAGATCTGGGAGCTTTTTTATTTCAATAAAAGAATGGAGCTTCTGGTTTTCTAAGGTGGTCAAACCAAAGGATGGTCATTAAATATAAATCTTGTGGAACCAGCACTAGGTATTGTATGTCAGAAATAGGTTAAGTACTTTTAGTGACAAGTTCTAGTATTTAATTCTCTTGATCTCTAAATGGCTCAGCAGACAGAATATATTTTTATTTGAACAACAAAGCTTGTGTAGAAACAAGAAATTTCACTCCAACATAAATTGCAGGTTTGTGCCTGGTACATTTTTGGTTAAAATATGTTTCTAATAAAGCGAATAAACTTAACAAACGTTGGATACTCAAAGTGAGCATATAATATCCAGAAATTTTACTGGAGTAAGAGTATAATCAGAATAATACTCATGATGTAAAAATACAAAATGCAGTGTTCTAAAACATTTCCAAAACTTTTTTTTCCCCAAAAGAATTACAAAAAAGTAATAACCTGTTTATAAAAAAAATTAAAATAAAAACACTGTGCACAGTTTTGTTTAATACAGTTTAGGATCTACATCTGTCATTTTTTTACTTTGTATTTTGTCAAAATTGTACAGCTTAATATTTTTTATACCCGTTCTTTGTTATTATTATTATTCCTTATAAATGGAAATTTTCCCACTGAGGGGCAGAAAATGCCCCCCCTTGGAAAACACCGTGGATCCGCCCCTGGCGGAAAAACCTGCGGACCCAGCAGCCCGTCAGAAAGAGTGGCTGGAGGTCTCAGGAGGAATGAGAGTCACATTCCCACGTTTAAGTGCATCTTTCGTGTTTGACCCTCCTAAAATGGCCACCTTTCAGTCAGGTGAACAGCAGAGTGATTAACTTCCTTGTTTCCTTGTTGCTGCCGTCCAATGACAGAGAGGAACGGAGCGGCTCTGAAATGCAACTGAAAGAGAAAGTAAAAAAGATTTAAAAAAAACTCAGGGAAGTCACTCCATTATCCTGCTTTATCATTCAGCGACAGCGCAGCCATGCTGTTTCCTGACTGTTAGTTCCTAAAAGTTTTACATTTATCGATTATCCGACCCGCCGCAGGTCAAATCAACCCCCCGCCGAGTTCATCTGAGGTCAGACCGGAGGAGGAAAATGTCCCGCGGCTCTAACGCTGGTTTTGACCGACACATCACCATTTTTTCACCAGAGGGCCGACTCTACCAAGTCGGTAAGGACCTGTTTCTGGCATTTCAGCCGACACTAACACACCTGTGTATGATTGCTGTTTGTCAGAGGGACTCTGCTACTTCGTAATAAAGTCACTGTTAACCTTTAGTAAGGCATAAACACGGTGTTGGCATTTCGGTTAACTGGTTTGTGTCTGAATGCTATGTTAGCATCAAACTTTTACTTGTTTCATCTAAACTACACGCAGAATTTTTTATTTTTAAGTTTATTTTTAACACTTAATGTGTTTGTCGGCACATATAACCGTAAAGAGCAGCTTTAAAACATTCTAGAAGCACGCAGGTTGCCAGGTTTGGACGGAGGCTTCAGTCAGCCCAAGAACAAGAGGCTGTGCGCCAAACGCTGCCTCCTGACCCCGAGTTCATGTGAATACATGCAGCTTTACCTGCTAAAATATGGCAACCAGATACATTATTCAGTTAGAATTAGGTGACTGTATTTTTTAATTCTGCTCTCTCTCCCTTACTTTTTTTTTTTTTTTTAATCTTCTGTGAATGTTTTTAATGTGATTTCTTGATTGTATGTTCATAATGTTTCTTTGCTGTTTGGGTCTTTCTGTCTTGGGACTACAGATGGAAATTAGCAATTATGCTATAATCTGGCTCATTTACAGTCTGTACAGAAGTATTGACTGTTCATTAATGTGCACTGTCCCCTAATAAATGTGCTTAAAATGTGCTTACTCAGGGAATTTAATCTTATTATTACCCATGCGCATGAATTAGAGGGATTTTATATTACATCCAGTCCTCTGGAAAAGTATTCAAACCGCTTGAAGATGATACATGGTTTTAATTTTAAGTTTTACTGAAAAGTGTGGTGTGCATTTGTATTCTGAATCCTCCATTTTGTTCCCCTTAAATCAAGTACCATCAACTGCCTTTATAACCCACCTACTACATATATAAGATCTGTTTAATATTTTTTCAGCATAAACTTAGCTGTTTTCTGAAGGCCTCAGAGGTTGTTTGAGAGGCGAACAAACAGCATCATTAATATAGGTCAGGGAGAAACTTTAAAGCTGGTTTAATTCATAAAACAAAATGACAAGCTTTGAGTTTCTCACAGAGCAACGTTTAATTCATCTGTCAGTGAAAATAATTGAGCGCAACTGCAGAAAAGTTGGTCAGTTTATTGGAACATAAATTTCAAAATGAAAGAAAACCTGTTACAAGCTGCAACAGATAAAAAAAATGAGACTACATATATTTAACTTTCATAAAAGGTGTGTAAACCGGTGTAGGGTGACTCTGATTTTTAATTATTTGGACACCAAGATCAGAAGACATATTTGACATAAACCAAAAACAGCATTTCAAAGAAAATCCTACCAACTGCGAATCATGGAGCTGGACGCGTGATGGTTTGGGGAGGATTTGCTGCAGCAGAACCTGAACAGAAATTTTACTTTATATCGGAAGAAAAAGTGAAACAATCTGTAAAAAATAAAAGCTGAAGCAGAACTGGAGTCAAAGACCAGATCTTGATGTCATTTAGACATCTCAAAGTTGGAATCTAATGTAAAGAAAAGGTTTACTTTTATATTTTTAAGGGCAAATAAATAACCTTTTATTCAGAGAGAAAAAATTAGAATAGATACTTGTGGAAAAATGTGTTCCATTTGTATCTGTCTCTGATTCTGTCTCAAAGTTTCCCAATATTCATTTTCAAAACATTACTCTAGATATCAATATTTCTTAATTAACAAGAGAATATTTTAGTTACATTTTTTTTTGTTTTTATGGAACAAATGAAGGCATTATTATGGTCGAATGGCCTAGTCAAAACCTAGATCTGAATCTAGGTTTCCACGTTTTATTTGTGCCAATGGGATCAATTTATTCCAAATATTTGTCCTTGACATCAAAGTTTTACATTTTAAAATGGGAAACGTTTACACACCCTGCCTTCTTTCCTCATTGTGTGTACTGGTGTGCTCCCATGCAGAGTATGCCTTCAAAGCCATCTCTCAGAGTGGGCTGACATCTGTCGGGATCCGAGGGTCGGACAGTGTGGTGGTGGTGACGCAAAAGAAAGTACCGGTAGGATATCTGACACAAACACACACACACACAGGTTGTGTGGATGAGCTGGAGCCAGTGAAGCTAGACACTGCTCAAGTCAGCAAAAAGCTGGAACACAATACTAGTTTATGAAGCTGATCCTACCGTCAACAGGGTGTCACTCACATTACAACCACAGAACCATTTTTAGCTCATTTGGTCAGGTATTATGGTAGCACTTATGTAGATTATCCAGCATACTTTCATATTTTTGAATTGATCTGACGTATTTAACTCACATCTACAGAGAATTACTTGATTAAAGTGGATTTTTCTTGCTTTCCTTTGACTGTAGGACAAGCTGCTGGACTCCTCCACTGTGACCAACATGTTCCATCTAACCCCTCGCATCGGCTGTGTGATGACGGGCCACAACGGTGCGTACCACCGAGGAATGGTGCAATTAATCAAATTAATCATGATGAATCTATTACTGAAATGATCGTCAACTAACTTGAGCATACAGACTCAAAAAAGGCCATTTTCTGAAAGAGCAACATATTCAGAGCACTGATTACAACAAAACTGTACGAAAAGATTTTACATTTAAGATTAAAAAATAACTTTGTCTGTAAATACGGTCTATCCAAACCTCCTCTATTGGCATAATTTTAGCTTCTCTGTTAAAAAAAAAGCTTCAATTAAGCACCAATTATTAATTAGTTAATTCAAAAATAGTCTACAGATTAGTCCTACCCTCTTTTTGGACTTATATCAAGCAGAAAGGTCTGAGCTTTTCACATGTTGATTTTAGCCGCAGATGTATAATTTGCTAAAGGAATGCTGCTATTGCGTTTTAGTCAATAAAATGTTTATTTTTTTTATGTAAAAAGCAATTGTATAATTTGTTTATTGCAGTTTCTAATGTATTCCTAATATTGTATAAAAATAGGAATGGGTGGTTAAAAAAAATCTGTAGAATGTATAGAATTTTTTATCCAATTAATTGTCAGAATAATCAATTACTAAAATAATCATTAGTTGCAGCCCTCGTACCATCCGTTACATATCCCGGTGATCTTCTTTGCTACTGATTTTTATTTTAAAGATGCAGGGTTTCAAACTTGCTCACTTGTTTTTTGTAGCGGACAGCCGCTCACAGGTTCACCGGGCCCGAGTGGAGGCCGGAGAATGGAAATATAAGTTTGGCTATGACATCACAGCGGACGTGTTGTGTCGCAGACTGGCGGATATTTCCCAGGTGTACACACAGAATGCAGAGATGAGACCACTAGGCTGCTGTGAGTGAAGGCTTTTATTCCTCCTTAACTGTGTTATCAATATAAAGTGTTTCAGAAATATGATAAAAAGTATAAGAAACCATAAATAAAATGGATAATGTCGTAGAATTTGTAGTAATCAGTTGTCACTTTTGTGGTTTTTATTGTCAAAAAAGTCGCATTTTCTTGATTATGATGGATTTTTGAATAAAAAGATAAAAACAAACTGGGTGATTAACATTTACAGGGACTGTGGGTTTATTTAAAGTCTCATTATTGTGTTTTATGTTTCTAAAATCTGTCCTGTCAATCCCTGTAGGTATGATCCTGGTGGCGATGGACCCCCAGCACGGCCCCGTCTTGTATAAATGTGACCCGGCAGGATACTACTGCGGCTTCAGAGCCACGGCAGTCGGGGCCAAACAGACGGAGGCCACCAGCTACTTAGAGAAGAAACTCAAGAAGAAGCCAGAGTTGAGCCATGACAGGGCGGTACAGGTACGACTGGGAGAACCTGAACATTTCGCCGGTCCACCACAGGACCACTATTGTCTTCATTCTTTCTGTAAAAAATACCATCAGCAAAAACACATTAGTCGTTATGAAAGTTAGAGCTTTTCATTTAAACTTTGAAAATGGGTCAAAAACCTATGGAGGAGTCTGTTAAGGATTCAGTTTGGTCATTAAAATGCATCGGGACAAAAAAATGAGACCAGAAATCTGTCCCTAGAATAACATTAAAATCCTGAGTACAATGTGAAGAGCTGGTTGATTGTTATTAATTCATTTTCTTAGTTTGGTTTTCTTCTGATTAATTTGTTTTATTAATTTTCTGTTCTTGCTGCAGATGGCCATATCTTGTCTGGCCTCTGTGCTGTCGATGGACTTCAAGGCCACTGAGCTGGAGATCGGTGTAGTGACCAAAGACAAGCCTAAGTTCAGGTAACGACTCTAAGATTATGACGGATTCTTTTTCTGTAAAGTACAATTTCTTTAAAAACTGTACTGACCTGTTTTGATTTCTAAACCTTATTTTGTCACAAAAGGTTAACAAAATCACAGATGTGACAAAACGATTTTTAATGACCAACTTTATAAAATGTTCAAACAGGCTAAGCTTAATAAATAGTGCTGCAAATTAAAAAAATAAAATAAAATTACAGTGTTGATAGAATCAATTGTACTTTGTGTTTCTGAAACGTTCAGAATGCCTTACAGAAGCTCTTTGATTTTCTTCAGATTTTGTCACTTTATGATCATAAATGTAATGTATTTTATTGGGATTTTCTGTTGTGAACAACACAAAAGAGCGTATATTATTATTTTTAAAAATTCTAATATTTTTAAATATTATTTAATATTGTTATTGTTGTTATTATTATTATTATTATTATTATTATTAAATATTACATAATTAAATATGAAATATGAAATAAGCCAATATAAATATGCGTGACATTTATAATATTTAATATCACATATTGTTTCATTAATATTAATATTATAATTTATATGAGTTAGCATTATTAGTATATTCTTAAATATTGTTTTAACAATATTTTAATATAAATACTATTTTTTATTTATTTAATTTTGAGTTTAGATTTTCTGTCAGTCGTAATCATCAAAATTACAAAAATAAAAATAATAAAAATGGCTTGGAATGTTTCAGTCTATGTGTGATGGATCTATATAATGACTGAGCTTCACTTTCTGAAAATATGGAATTGTTTCACCATACTCTAATTATTCTAGATGTACTGCTCACTTTCTAATTAGATTCTACTATCTGCTGGCAAATAAATTTCAAATAAAATACACAGCACTATAGTTTTAATGTTACAACATGTAAAAACGTTTATGGTATTTAAATGCTTAAGAAAGGCCCTGTGCATCTTATGAAACGGTTTAATCCTCACCTTTCTGTAGGACCCTGTCGGAGGCTGAGATCGAAGCCCACCTGGTTGCCATAGCAGAGCGAGAGTAGAGGCGTCCTCACCGGCAGCAGTCAGCGATTCGCTAGCAGGGGTGTCAAACTCATTTTCATTTCAAGCCGCATCAAGATCATGAATGTCCTCAAAGTGCCAATTGTGGCCGAATGTATTAATAAAACTACCCATAAGCAAACTGTTAAAAAATTAGCAATTTACTTCTTAAAATGTAACAACTTTTTAAACATTTTTCTCACATTGATGTAATTTGATCCTATACAAATGAAAACAGATTTGACTTCACTAATAATATAATACTTAAACAACTGTTATCTTAAAGTTCAATTTACTTGACCTTCTAGAGTCTAGAGATGGGCCGGATTTGGCTTGCGAACCTTGAGTTTGACACCTGTGCTTGTTCATGGTCAGTGTAGCTGCACTGCCGATCGCAGTCTGAAAACAGCAAACGGCATCCTTTTCTCTGTGTGTCAGGAGGATGGATCATGTGCATCTGATAATGAAACGCTGTTGGAAAGGCTTGATGGATGCAGGTTCAATTCAGCTGGCAACTCCAGTGAGGTTTTAATGATAAAATCCACAGCAACAATCCAACAGCTTATTTGATACTGTTTCTTTAGACCCTTCTAAATTCATCAACCAGGGGACTTATCCCACCTCTGTAGCAACACTTCATAATAAAACAGGCTAGAAAACAGAATAATTGGTGTCCTGTCTTTCTTTTATTTTAGATCATTTAATACGAAGGTTCATTATGAAAGTAGGGAAACTGTTCTTGTGAATTAAAAAGCTAACTGATGTTTGTAAGCAATAAATACTCATTAATTCCAGTTAGTCCGAGAAAAGGATAGCATCGTTTGGGAATTTCAGCAGGAGTTGAACTATTTTACGTGACCACCAGGTGGCAGTGTTGTACATAAAGTCACCTTCTTGACACTGTTTCATAATTCCTGTTTACTTACCTATTTACAGACCTCTATTTGTACTCAGGTCAACATTTAAACTTCTTATCCTTCTAAATGTGTGTGTGCTTGTTTATGTCCCTGCTTGCCCCTTTAGGACCTTTTCTGGTGTAATCTTGTGACCAAAGCCCGTTCTTAATGTGGTGGACCACCATTTTTAGTGTTTGCATTGAAATGAGTTTAGGATTAGGCTAGGGTTAGGTGTACAGGTAATAGTTAGGTTCACGGCAAGTATCAGAGTTACGTTTGATTTAAATAATAAGGAAAGAAAAACAATCATCTTATACATGAACAAAATCCAGTGACAAAACAGAAATGTTGGAAAGCTTTTATTTAGCTAAAGATACATGTCAACAACTTTGATTAGTGTCATACATGTTTAGTTTTACACAACCTTTAAAAAACAGGATTTAAAAGCAGTCTAAGTTGCAAGTTAAACATCTTTTTTATACTTTTATATCTTACGTTTAAAAAGTCTTTGGCAAACTGAATGTAGGGATGAATGATTCTTCCATTTCAAAACAAGATGTCAAACTAATATTGTCCAATAATATAAACTGTGAAAGTAGGCACAATGAGGGATGAAGTGAATTTCCATTGCTATTAGCTAGTATTCAGCATGTAGACAATTATTGTCCAATCAGCAAATGAAGAAAATCATATTTGTTTTGTTGAGGAATTTGAGTTTCATGTGAAAGGTCACAGTGAAGGATCTCCTGATTCACTTTGTTAAATTTCACACTTTCTGCAATTAATAAATGACAACAATTGAGTGAAACATCATTTTTCAATAATAATAATCATTTTTCAACCTTGTCATCACTTTTGTTTGCAAACACAGGTGGGATTTAGTACGAGAGCCCTGCTTCTGTGAGCATCAGACAGCAGCCAGAAGACCTGCTGGTCTCACTGAACATGCAAAACTTCCTAATTGGATTTAGTGTCTCGCCTTACATTTTTGTTTATTTATGTAAAAAAAAAAGCAAAAAAAAAAAAGCCCTGCTTTAATTCTATGCGTCCAACTTGGCTACACACTTTCAAATAAAACAATACAGTGATCTTACACCTTTGGTTTTCCAACTATTAGCCAAAAATGAGGTTGATGTTGAAGTTATTGCCATCCTGAACTCTTTATCCTCACTGTGTTAACCGAAACCTGAAAAAAAGAAGAAAAAAAGACAAATACACATGAGAAGCTGTTAGACATGTTTCCTTTAAAGCAGCATAGAAAAATACAAAGAAAGAAAACAATTCTTTCTGCTCAGGAGAATAATTTAATGAATCTTTCATACAAATTTCCTGCTTAATGTTTTTTTCTCTGAAATGCTGAAAAAAACACCTCAGGTGTTTTTTTTCTCACCTTAACCCTTTGCTTGAACCAAGTGGTTTTTAATTCAGTTTCATATTTGAAGATTTCAATTAAAAATAGTTTTTGGGGTCGTACAACAAGAATTATTTAAAATCTGAAACGTTTTTGCGTTTTTCAGTGAATCTATGAAAAAAACTTCCATGTTATGGAAAATGAAAATTACAACATCTTTTACAAATCCCGATTTTACACAAAACTATACAACACAAAACTACTTTAGACCATCCATCCATACATTCCTTTATAAATAATCACATGTTAATTGAAAACTATATGGGCACAAAATAAGCAACATTTTCAATGAAAAAGTCCCTTTTGCAGTTAAAGTATTTAATAAGTATATGTATGAGATCAATACAAACATATTTATTGTTTTAATCTGTTGTTTAGGGTTTTAAACCATCAGTTTGGTGCAAACTGTTTCAGGAATCCCTACTCATTCATGTATCTTCTTTGAAAAAAATATTTCTTTAGAAATGTGGACTGTGGATGCTGACATTAGTCTTCGGGACGCCTTTGTTTGCCACAACATGTTTTACATTAAGATGGTATTTCAGGCTTGAGTAGCTGCAGTGATTGGCTAACTCCTTTTTGCACAACTTGCACACAACAATAGTCTTTTCCAGCGTTCAATCAGATTGTATTCAGAAGCCAAAATTAACCCCCAGCAGACAGAGAACAGCTTCGTCATCCATTGCTGTTGCTCTCATGTTGTACCAGAACGGCTCGAGCATATAGGTTTTCAGGCAGAATCTTTTCATGTTAAAAAAAAATTAATTACATGCTACGTAATTAATTAACTCATTTCAGTCCTGCCCCTCGTAAAACTACTAGCCGAATGTCTGATTTTGTCATTAATTCAACATGTCTGTTGCATGATACTGTTTCAAATTATGCTGTTAATGTCTCTAATTTTTATAAACTTCTTTCAAGCTTGGCTTTTTTGCTTTAGCTTTTTAACTCAGAGGTGTTCTCCTGCTACAGCTCTCACTGTTGGGCCACCTCCTTGGACCACAGGCCTTGTTGCCCCTTAAAAACCTCAACTCAGACTCTCCACTCCTCTGCCTGCTTCCACCTCCATTACTGCCTCCACACGTCTCTTAACCCTTTGCTTGAACCTCTCCTGGTCCTAATACCCGGCCACACAGCACAACACAGCCTTTCTGCCCTCTCCCCCCCACCCCTCTGCATGAAATGTTGACCCTGTGGCTGGTGTCTCCTGGTACTGGGACAAACTCGCCAAGCTGAGTGGGACCCAGAGCATTGGCCATGTGTGGGTCTGTGTCTGCATGTGTGTATGTGTTGGGTCACAGCGTGGGGATTAGGTGTGTGTGAGTGATTGCGGGTGACAGCGGCCCTTGCATTAGGTGCCCTGTGGCAGATTTTGAAGGCCTGTTTTAGACACACTAAGCTGGATTTACCAGCAGCAGTGTGTCAGCAGTGATGTAGCCTGGCTAGACCTCCTCCAGAACACACACACACACACACACGCAGTCACACACACTCACAGAGACCCTAACTATCCATCTACCTGTAACCAGTCTGTCTTGGAATTCTTTTCTCTTTTGTGTGTTTGTTTTTTGTCTGGTGGGACAGTTACACTGCCGTTCTGTCACACTGTCTCATGTTTCTGCAGGTCAGTTTACAGAGAACATGGAGAGGCAGAGGGGATCGTGGGCAGCACTGCATGTCGACTACATACTGACTCCAAAACAAACCCCAGAAATCTTTTAGAGCAATAAAATTTTTAGAATCTTCAACGTAATTACAGTGAACTCCCTTAAAATTCACAAATGCACTTGTAACCTCTGTTATACGCGTTATGTTACCTAATGGTTGAAAATTAGGAAGTGACAGAGATAGACTAAACAGCCAATAACAGAAGGGTTTTTGTTTATTCTGTTAAAGAGAGTGACAATTTTATCTTAGAGTTTAACACTTTAACCTGCACCTGGCTCATAGGAGGAACTGCAATTGAATCCCACAACTTTCAAAACATCTTTTCTTCTTGTTCAATCATTTGAAGTTGTTTCGATTTTACCCTTCAAACAGAAGCCTCAGAGTCTGCATAAGTCACATCATTCTACTGATGGAACATGTGGACTACACCCTGGTTTTGTTTTAGACCAACTTCTTCTTTTGTTCTATAACCCCTTGTTGGACAGATCATTAACATATTTCATTATATATCGTATCGTTTTTAAGCAGATGAATTCGTCTGCTTCTTCAGAAATTTTTTATTCTTCAAACTTTTGAATTTCTTGAGTCCCTGAAGAAAAAAACTAAATAATTTCCTTTCAACTGATTGCTGAGAAAACCACAATTCATGTGATCAAACAAGAGTTTGACTTTTAAATTTTGCTGTCAATCCAAACATAAGGAATTTGTTTTTGACCAATAAATCAAATTTATTGGTCATTTTCTCTCATTTAGGCTACTGTTACGTAGTTTTGACGTGATCAAAAACCTTTGATCACTGTTTTATTATGTTATCCTGTTACGTTATGTTATGCTATGCTATATTATGCTATGCTATGTCATGCTAATGTTATGTCATGTCATATTTTGTTATGTTATACAATGTTATGTTGTGTTATGATATAATGCAACATCATATGGTGCAATTTGGTATGATAATATACAACATAATACTATGATACTACTGAAATGATAAACTATATGATAAATACATGAATTATAAGTTGTACATAAATTTTAGTACATACACAAGATGACATGATGCAGTATGTCATGAATGTTGCTAATGAACATGACACATGGTTAGAGATAATACATTTATTTCATTTTTCCCTACAAATTTAATTAAGGCTTTGTAAGTAAATTAGTGTTTCAATGCTTCACTGTTTAGTGTAGAGTACAGATGATAAAGTGGAGTCGAGATTTCTTCAAAAACTGAGATACAAAGTAGCATAAGTCGTCTCTCTTAATGCAACAGCCCAAGAAGTACTTCCTTCACCTCAAAACAAGACTGTGCAACATAAATACACGTTGCTCTTCACATTCAGGGCTCATAACAGTTTAGACCGACAGATAGCACTTTGCAAGACAATATTACATTTAAAGAGACATTCTGATGCATTTTGAGATTTCATTGTATCTTGTTACATTCCTAAAAAGTACTAGGTTTTATTGTCAGTTTACTCTAGAATTCGTTTTGGATTATTTCACATTTGAAGTAGTTAAAATGCATGTTGCTAATCAAACAATGTGGCCAATATTTCAAAGTGACTGGTGTGCCCAGAGTTGAAAAGTTATTCCATTTACTGACAGTTGTTTACCACAAAGTTCTTCTGCAACAAGATGAGGTTTATTTGGAGTAGATCCAAAGAAGTCCAATCTTGGATTACTTGGAACATCATCCCAGTTTGAAGCATGTTGCAAAGCAGACAACCAGGGGCTCTAGTTTCTGTCTCAGTGTCTCACAGCAAAAGATCTTGCGTAATTAAAACAATATTAAACCATATTTCTAAACTAAATGAAATCTGTTGCGCACTTTGTAATCCAGCTGTTGCAAGGATGTGAAAGTCTAATGAGATGGTCTATAGTGTTTGAAACTCTTATTTTGAAGTAAGAAAGGAAGTAGATTATTGTGGTTCCATTGTTGTGTAGAATGAATCTACTTATAAAGACTTCTTATTAGAATGTCCAGCACCACTTGAAACTTACTGTTTTCCCACCATTTTTGCATAGTCTGTGAGGCTGTCTGTTGGGTAATCGGTGGAATAAAAGACGTCAACAGACAATCTGTAACCACCAAGAACATGGTGACCAGCTAACTGTTAGCAACAAGCAACTCTCAGCTGTTATACAGCTTACCTAAAATGAGAATTTCACAGTTTTTATGGAGAACAAATGGATAGAAATTCCTTAAACTAAACATTTTACTAATTATGAAACTTTTATTTCAAATTATGAAAACACAGGAACTCCTTTTTTGACGGTAGACTAAGAATTAAACTGATTCCTTAAAGCAGTCTGTGATTTGTGGAACTGAACCAAACAAACCAATCATCTATAATGCCAATTAACCTCATTTCTCACAGATTTGTCCTACCAAAGACCATAGCATCCTTAATGTTATTAAGGATGTTGCATATTATTCAGTATTATTAGTATGATGGCTTAAATAAGGTTGTATCTAACTTAATATTAATTTAAACAAAAAATTATATTTAATCTGAAATAATAATTCATGTTTTTATATCTAATGTTTATTTAATCAAACCGCTATTAACCTGCACCTAGTAACAACTTTTACACTGATGCCAGGCAGCCATTTTGGAATTTGAGGTTAGGATTGATAATAAAACCTAGAAAACAATTGCCATTTTTATCCTCTTCAGGATTTCTGTATAGTTGAGTTGGTTTTATGGGGCAGATTTCTGTGTGCATTCACTTATTTGAGGCTATGATTAGATCTCTCTTGCCACTTTCAGGTCTACAAGCACCAACATTTATATTCAACTCTGCATTTCTTTATGCAAATATTAATGTTGGCACTTATTTCTCTGCATGTGACTGCGTGCGCTGGTGTGTGTGCTCCATCACAGATCTCTGTTACAGCTCGCCTATTGTGGACTAGAGTGTTGAGCAAGATCCTGACCCACCACCAGGTTCTAATCACAAGCATTCCTCAGGATTAAGCAGCCAATTAACAATAAGAGAGCCATTGTGGCCCTGTCTCCTTGTGCGTCACAGTTAAAAGGTTGTGTGTGTGTGCGTACGTGACGCAGTCAGTGCACGGGTGCAAGCGCCTTTGTGTGCGCAATGCAAGGTGCTCTCCAGTGGTCAATTAGGACTCAGTGTGGTGTTGCATTGATGGGTGTGCTAGCTTTTATTCATTAAAGACAAGTTGGGTTAAAACTAAACAGCAAAAAGAGAAAAGTGTAATTTGGGGACAGCTTGGCGAATTGTGGCTGCAGATCAAACAAAGTGTATTTGGCACAATTAATGAGGCAACTCGAAGCTGATCCTCTCCATCAACCAACTGCAATTAAACCTGGTGTTATAATAAAACACTGCAGTCATTATCACCCTGCTCTGCTTATGAGTCATCTGCAATGTGCTTGCCATATCTATTGTTTAGATGCGTGAGTGAGTATTAAAATCAGGTCCCTCAATTCAATAGCCATTTGTGAGTGTGTGCAGGGCTAGCTTATGCATCAGTGTGGCACGTGTCGAAGTGTGGCCAGGGATTAGTGAGGCTCAGAGCCTGTTGCTCCACTTCCATGATTACTACTGCTGCCTCCTGCCATATGGGGTGATGAGGGTGCAGTTTGGGGGAAGGGGACTGCTGGTGCTGATGGGGTTCAAACTATTGGACATCATCTCACCTACAGCAACATTCCTGTTCTCTGAGAGATAACATACACACATATGCTCCTCAGACCTAGATCTCTCTTAGGCACACATCGAGATTTTCATGATGCATTAGTGCCTGCATGACCTTTGGCTTCAACAACCTAATGGCTGTGTGTTTTTCTGCAGTTTACATCTGTTCATACAGCCGCATGTTTGCAGGATTCTTTCCTTTAAGTTTCTGAAGCATTCAGGCTGATATGAATAGTTCATTAAAAATTAATTTAATTGCCAAAAAAAATAACGTTTTGCTGCCAGCAAAACTTTTTGCAGGTTTCATTTAAACTGTCTGGTTCTACAGATGCAGCAACAATTTCTTTAACTCCTTTATTGCAGTGTCTGAGTATGACGGCATGAACAAGTGTTAACAAGCTAAAACCCCAGACACTGATCAAGGAGGGGGTAAAATGATGTCAGTTAACAAACACACACAAACACACAGAGAATGCAGACCCAACCTGCTGTTGTCTCTAGCGGATTAGAAATCTGTCTACTCTTAGAAGACAGCAGGACACACACATGCCCACATCGGGGGGTCTGCAGTCTGTGAAATTGATCAAGATGCTTGTCAGACATTATTTAAAGATGAAGCCGTACTGGTATTGATCCCCAGCCCCGTCCTCTGTCCAATACGTCCTCTGACACAACTTAAAGAAGACATGTGGAAAGATGGCCAGTCCTCTTTAGAAAGTCTCACAGAAGTTCACATTAGCAGCTTTCAGCAAATAGGTGACATGTAGAGGCAATGCTGCGTTAAATTAGTTTGGGAACTGTTGAAGAGAAACGCTGCAGGACGCTTGAAGTTTACAAAAATAAGTAATCTGATTTTCTTTTCCAGAAACAAACCAGAAAAATTTTTTATACTGTGACTTCATGTATCCTAACAAAACCTTCAAAAAGTGATATTACACCATTGGGGTTTAACTTGAAATAAAGTTCAAGACTAGATTAGTTTATTTCACAAATGTCAGAAATATTTTAAAAAACTTAAAAAAATTTTTAGTAATTCCATTGCATTCCATTGCACTAAAACAAAAATTATGCTTTAATTATATCATTAGTATACTTCTTATCCATTGTGTTCTGGCATTATGAGTATAGTGCATATGCTTAAACCTTATAAATATGTGAAACATGATTGCTTTTGTACTTTAGCAGATTATTCATACTTTTAGTCCCCTAAATATACTGTACATGTCTTTGCTATAGAAAGATTCTTTCAACTAATTTCCATAATAATAATTTAATGAATAAAAAAGTGCCTTCCAAAGACAACACACCTTGACTTTTGGGGTTTTTACATTGTGTCACATTACAACCATAAACTTCAATGTACTTCGTTTGATTTTATGCAATAGAGCAACATAAAGTAGCCTAAGAGGGGGTCAGGAACTGCAGAGAAGTGAAATCTTGAGACCTCCTCCAAAAACGCTTACGACTGCCTGTTTTAAGGATTTAGACACCAAATATATGTTTATGTGCACCATGGAAACTGTGTTAGCACCACAACAGAGGTTAACACCTACAGTCTTCCATTTCTCCGCACAATCAGCACCGAGGAAAACTCCTGGTGCTCCTGAATTGGCTGCTTTGCAAACCAATAGAGTGCAGGCAATAATTGTAGGGTTTTTTTAATCTTCCCAAACTGTATTTTCTTGCAAATATTTTATCTTCTATGGAAAGATCTGTGAAAAAGCTGATTTTCCAGGAATAAGTTGAAGTCCTCTGTAGCGACCAACTTTGAAGTGAAAGAAAAAATGTTAAATTGTGTGGAAAATATAAATCTGAAAGGTGTTCTCTGAGGTTCGCTCATGAGTGAAATTGTTACTAATTCTTTGCAAAATAGTTCAAGCTCAGTCAGATTAGATGAAGACCAACATTTGATTTAGGAGTGTACTTTGACTGTGTTCTTCCAACACATGAATAATCTTGAACTAAAATGATTCCATTGTAGCTCTCGCTGCAGATTTAAGGAGGCTGACCTGATGGAAGACGAACCTCCGCCCCAGTTTCAAGTCTTATTCAGCTTCAGGTTAACTTCCAGGAACTGCATCTACATCTGACTTCCCATCAACTCTAACCTGCTTCTCTGTCTGAAAGAAAAGCATTCCCACAGCATGACACTACTACCACATAGCATTTTCCATGTAAGCCAAAACGTTCAAGTGTTGTCTCAAGAACAGAGCAATTTCTTGACTTTACCACTTGACTTTTAGCAAGTGGTAATTGGACTTGAATGGCTTCTGCCTTGCTATTTTTTCATAAGATTTGTGGAAGGTAAAACTAATAGTTTTTGCCCAGATGAGCCGTGCTTCTCTGTAGCTCCTCCTGAGCTACCATGGGCCTCCTGGCTGCTTCTCTGACTGATTCTTTCCTTGCCTAACTTGTTGGTTTAGATGAGACGTGACAGTCATTTGTTGAACAAATGTTAGACTTCAACATTTGTAAGTTGAAGTCTAAAGAAGCGGTTACATGTTTTACAGTCATCTGAAGTCATCTCTGTGGTTTCCAGGCAGCCAACAATTGCCTCTGATAAGCTAAAGTGTAGATTTTGTCTAGAGGTGTCAGAATAAAGTGAGCTTAATACAAATGCATAGCAAACTTTTCAGATTTTTGTTCACAGCACATTTTGAAAGTTATGCATCACTTCCATGTGCTACTCTGTATTTATTGGTATATCACATAAAATCCCAATAAAATAAATTTTATTTTGTGACTGTAATGTGACAAAACATGAAAATGTGTTCAGGAAATGTAACTTCTTTAATATTCCTACTTATTATTTAAAATATCAGATTCTTAAATATACAGATTCTGACTTGATGTTCTTTCAGCTAATTTCCAGACTATCTGATTGTTAAAGGTGTGATGGTGGGTTTTTCTGTATAGCAGTTCTGCTGGTGAAATGGAGACATAACTCAATTCTCAGTGATCCTTCAGGCTCCATATAGACACCAAACTGTATACAGTCAGTTAGTTCCTCATTAAATAAACGACCTGCAGTTTATCTTTAGCCCAGACTCATGCCAGACTGCTGATACCCTAAATCCCTCCAGATGGACATGCACGTAAACAAAACCCCATGCATATGCAAGTCTGTACTCCACAGGCATGCACTGTGCACTAACAGCAGTATAACCTATAGGCAGCGTGAGAACCTCCATTTCATGTGGTTGTGTTTCTGTGGCTATAGGAGACGTAAGCGGTCTGGGTGCAGAGACACATGGCGCGGCCTGAACTCATGCTGGATAATCCTCACATCTCCTAAATGAGGAGTTAACACACACTGACCTCAATACACACTCCAAACACACACGCCCATGCACACAAACGCTGCAGCTTTTATAACTCAGTACAAGCTCAACGGCAGGATGACATTAGGAAACATAAATCATATCAATTTAAATGAGTTTCTGTGTGAATATTCTCTATGTGAACGTAGAGACCCTCAGAGAGCTCAGAGAGGGGCATCGGGTCCAGTCCCGATGCCCCTCCCATGCTCCCCCCTCACCCATCTGTCCCTCTCCCACTTACTTCTCCTGATTTATCATTATCACACGTCTCCACTTGTCCTTCCTTCTACCCCACCCCATATAACTCAACTTCCTCCAGGTAGTACTGGAGGAAGTTCTACCTGAGGGTCCCCCTCTCTAAGACCACACTGCTTCCTTCTCATTCAAGCATCAGTCTCCTGTCTACTCTCTTCTTCTCACACACACACCCACACACACCACTGCTGCCCACTCCTTTCCCTCCCATCCCACCAAGCCCAGTTACCTTCTCAGTTCTGATCAATCCAGCCACCGAACTAAAAGTCCAGCTCTTCGCTCCAGAGCAGCGAGCGCTCTGCTCGGCTCTATCCGTTCACCCTTCCTCTGTCAATCTGGCCACAAACCCCTCTTTCCTCCCTTTATCCCGAGGTAAGATACTTACTTTTCAGATAAAGCATATTATGATAAATCGGCTGAACTCAGTGCACGAGTGTGTGGGTGTGTATGTGCGTGAGCGCGTAAATGTCTCACACACTTCCACATGCAGCATAAGTACACAGTACGCACACAGACATACAAAAAAAACAACACTCTATAGAACAGCTGGGAATGGCTGTTTTAGGATTCAGATTCAGAAGGAGTTTCTGATCCATACCGGCACGCCTCACGGCGGCTGCTCTTCTGTTGTTCTTACACTCAGAGTCAAACTCAGGTATCAGAATGAATACCGAGTATCTAGCCATGTTGGCAGGGGGAATTCTGGGTAAATGTTCTCCAGGGACACTGGAAAACAAAGAAAATTGCATTTTCTGTTCAGGCTGGATGGAAGGATAATTTCATTAGCATGATTGTTCAGAAGCCATGACTTAGTCAAACTTCATTTTCATTTCAGCTTGAAATCCTTTTTTTTCATTTGTCGACCCGCCACAGTGATTGTTCAGCTGATTTAACAGTGAAACAGGCAGATGAATCACTCAGACGCTCATCGGAAGGATAAGGAAGCTTTCCTGAGTGTTTTTTTTTTTTTTTTTGCCTTTCTGACTATAATTGTCTGCAACAAATGAGTTTGCTCCTGGCTTCTTAGTTCATCGAAGGCCGTCTGCTAATGAAATAGGATGAGAGGAGCAGGACAGCATCTGGGCAAAAGTTCTCCAACAATACGAGATGGAAGCTTAGGTCAGCAAGGGGGAATAAAAGAGTTTGGAGAAAATGAAAAACTAAATGAAAACACAATGGCAACACTCGCCTTTGGGGACAAGAATGCGTGCTTGTTGCAAAATGGGATGTTTATAAAATGCTGTGTGTGTGCATGTGTCTGTGTGTGTGAGTCTCTGTGTGTAGCAATATAGATTAGATGCACTAAGCCTCTTATGTGATGCTTGTCCTTAATTTGCTTCTGCTCTGGGTCCTAGCGCGTCTGAACTGCCCAGCAGATCTTCATCTCGGAGCAATTTCCTTCAAACAACCCAGAAACACTTGTCATGCAGCAGCCGCCTCAAATACACCATCTTGATCAAAGAGCATTAATATTTAGCACTGGTCTTATGCCAAACTCCACAAGGATTAAAGCAAAATAAGCAAAGTAAATTAAAAAAGGAAAAGAAATGACAGAAACACTAACCTAACTAACTTTATCACTATTTATCTACTTGTGGAGTCCAGAAGATTTTAACCTGAAATAAGAAGCATTTTATTTTATATTACAAAAATCCTTGACGCTAATAAAGAAAAAAAAAAACATTTTCTGTGCTTGTAAAGTGCTTTGTTTTTTGCTTTCACTGACTTAAAAAGTCTACAGACTTAAAGAACATAAAATGTCCTTATGAAACTATATGAAATCCTCAAGCATAATTTTAAGTCACTCAATATTCAGCGGCCAAATTAGTGTCAGAAATATACAAGTCACAAAGTCTTAAAACATTGCTAATAAGCCACAGATCCAATCTGAGCCAGCACTACGTAAAATTGGGTTAAGTTCATTGGCCATCACAGCAGCGCTTCTGTTTTTCATTTAAATAAAAATAATGTTGCTTATGGGTGAAGCATTAAGCATTACACATTGATCCCAGCTTGTTTTGCAGTTATTTTGTAATCCAAAAACAATTGCTTTAGCTGATTGCATTTAATTATAGTACTCAGAGTATCTGACTTTAAATGATACTCTGAGAGTAGCAAATTATTTGTGGAGATATAAATAATAACTGATGTTCAGCATTTTAATAGAGACTGTAAAGTCAGAATGAAAGGGCTGAATGTGACTGGCAATGCTGGCTAGCTTAACCCTTGCATGCAGATATCAAAACTGTCAAGAACAGGGAGAGAAAAAAAAGCCATTGAAAGCTCACAGTCATCCAAGATCATCTATTAATCTTATGGAAATAATCTAATAACTATGAACGTCTTTAGATTGTTATAATAGGTTAGGCTTTATTTAGTCAAAATGGTCTTAAAAAGAATGCTATGTTTATAAAATAATGTATTGAATTCTGTTTTACTGATGCAGGAAAATGAGACATGATTCATACTTTCAAAAGTGAATCATTGCTCTTTACTATCTTAACTAGGTAATTTAAACAAAAACTTGGTATAATTAGCAGGAAGAGTTTGGTCAAATTTAATTAGTTGTGCTTATTAACCCCTGTTTACAAGCATTTGCAATAAACTGCCAGATGTCAAAGAGCAGATATGAGCAGCAGCATTCATTGATATGAATTGTATAGTAAATACATTGCAAGCTCATTTAAATATGGACATTTTATTAGAAATGTTTCAAGTTTTAATCTTGAAACTCATGCTTTATCTTTCGCTATTTAAAAACAGAGTAAATTGAAAGATTGTTCATTTCTATAGACAAATATGAGAACTGCATTCTGTCTGACACTTGCAGGCTTAGTTTGCTTGTTCCTTGGGCTGACTGGGCCTTATGCCAGAACAAGCCGTAAAACCACACATAAGAGTAATTGTAATCTTGCTGATTTATTTTTTAATATCTAGCAGCAAATTTATGGTATTAGCAATAAATTTATTGTTATTTTTTATCTTAGACGGACGACTTATGACCCGTGCTTCCGGTCAGACAGAGTGTAAGAGAAACTACGTCAGAGGGGACTTGAGTGTGGTGCGCGCGGACACGGCAGTGCGCATGCACTTCCGTGGTCCGCGCGCTCCCTTGAGGTCTCAGTTCCCAAAGTTTCTTTTCTTCTTCTCGTTTAGATTTTTCCAGACAGTTAGCTTAGTCCAACCTGCTACTGTGTCAAAGCAGCACGGGGGGGGAATCAGACAAAGCATAGCCTACCTGTCAACGACGTGGCGCTTCCACTGGATGTTTCCCAATGTCGGGAGGATGCAGGCCTCCAGTCACCCACCCACATACCCACTCGCAAACACCAACACACCCTTCAGCATCAACTCAAGACATTTTCTTCCAGCATTGGGAACGTTCAAACACGCCTGTAGAATCTCCCCGCAGCTCTCGGTGTGTCTTTATATCTCCGCTTTGGCTTTACCCAGCTAGATAAACCCCTTATACAGTTTGGGCACTAGCTGCATGGGCCTATGTGGGTGTGTGTGTGAGTGTGTGTGGATTTTAAACTATAAGAAATCCGATTCAATTAACAAGCGCGCAGAATCGGATTTGGACACTGGGAAAATTGTCTCGCCGCAGAGGATGACACAGGCAAAACCATAAAGGACAAAACAGAGGAGAGGAGGAGTAAACAGAAAACATGGAGCCCGAAGGCAAATACAACGACGCAGAAAAAAAAAAATCTCATCTCAGTTTGATGCTTTATCAACCTTATAAACGGACTGAGATTCATTCGTTTTAAATTAATCCCTTCATTACTTTTATTAAATTAGAAGTGTATATATATATATATATATATATGTATGTGTGTGTGTGCGTGCGTGCGTGCGTGCGTGCGTGCGTGCGTGTGTGTGTGTCATTTATATATATAAATGGGTGTTTGAAATCCTTTAATTGTGTTTCTTATCACCATGTTTAACTTACAGATAATACAAATATGACATTTAAAATTAGAATATACATCAGACCAATGAAAATGTTTTTTAATAGAAAATAAAAAGTATGTTTAATACCATTTAAAAGATTTTAAACTTTTAAATGGCACCTTTAATCTGACAAATGAACCTCACCGGTAAAAAAAATCATATCTAGATTTTTGGCGATATTTACTAAAGAGAGATGAAGAGGATGAGAGGATTGGTTAGTGATGAGAAACAAAAGTAACTTTTTAAAACTTATTTTAAGAAGACTTTATTTGCCTGTGGAAGTGTTGCGCTAAAAGATAAAAAAAAAAAGGTTGACCATCTGTAATCTGCTTGCAGATCAGATTTGCGCCACTGTGTGCCCTTGGTCATCCCTGGTTTGAAACATACAAGCCGAAGCCCAGCCAGAGCAAATCAAGGCTAAAGCAAACCAAATACCAAGACTGCCTGCTGTAGGGAGAGGCCACAGGTTTAAGCAGCATGATTTACTGTCGGGAGCACATGGCCTATTCAAAATCTGTAAAGAGTGATATAGCGGCCTAGTTTGCTTGTGCCTTTGCCTGGCTTTGGACAATTATTATTATTATTATTATTATTATTATTATTATTATTATTATTATTATTATTATTATTATTATTATTATAGCTTAGGGTGAATGTATGAATGAAGGGGCCAAAAGGAGCATGTTGGGGATCAGGAAGGGATTTAAGCGCAGAACAACGGGGTCTTTGTGCTGCTTTTAATCCGAAGTGTACCCACTTCTCCGCCTGTTGATAACTCTACCCTGGCTCTCTGGCCATGGTTGCCCAATTATTTCAGGAGGACAATTTAAAAATGGCCGTTATTAAAAACAACAACAACAACAACAACAACAAGAACCCCCCCCCCAGCTCAGATAGATACGCAAGTTTTCTTCAAACCTTATTCTTTCAAATGTCATTATTCGGTTTTAACGGTTCGCTCTTTTCCGTTTTTTTTTTTTTTGTGTGTGTAAATTGTTGAGCATATCAACAAGTGTCCGTGTGTGTGTTAAAATACAGTTTTATTTTAAATGTAAATTTAATATGTCAAATAAACATAGCTTACAATGAGAAATGATGTGCAACAATTCATAAAACAAAGGATAACCAAACTGAACCCGAGCAAATGGGTTTGCGTAAGAGAGAGAGAGAGCGAGAGAGAGAGAGAGAGAGAGAGGGAGAGGGAAGGGGGAGGGCTCTGTGCGTCTACTTGGTTAAGAAGTTTCTTCTAATTAGCCAGTCTCTTCTTGCTCGCCTCACTTGTCCTCCCTGCAGCTCATCCTCCTACTCCTGTCAGGGACCGGGAACCGCGTCGGGCAAACATTTTCAGAGCAACTTCTTTTCCTGATGCGCACTGACTTTACGCACGAAGTTTTAGGGAGAAAAATAGATGCGCGGGTTTGTTTCAGACAATTTGGTCATTTGTTGATTTAAACTGTTTTTTTTTTTTGCTTTGTTTTGTTTTGTTTTTTTTCGTTGTCCTTTTTTAAAATCAGAGCTAAAGAGTCAGGGAACGATTCCGGTCCGCTGCGCTTTTACGCATCAGGTGAGAACAGGTGCACTGCTGCCGAAAGTTAGGAACGCAAAAGGCAAGGGCAGAAAATAGTTTTAAAAAAACAACAAAAAAAAAAACATCTGAAAAACAGGAGAAAAAGAAAAACAGAGAGGGAGGAAAACAGGTTAGAGAGAAAAGGAGAGAGAGAGAGAGAAAAAGAGAGAGAGACATCCCCTGGAGAATAGTTCAGAGAGCCGGCCCCCGGCCCGAGAGAAGGAGAGAGAGAGTGAGGGAGTGAGGGAGTGTTTTAAAGCCAGCAGGAGGCATGATGTCCTACATTAAGCAGCCCCATTACGCCGTGAACGGGTTAACGCTGTCCGGCCCGGGCATGGATCTGCTACACTCCGCAGCCGTGGGATACCCCAGTAAGTAAAAAGTTATTTTTTTTTCTTTTCTTTTCTATTAACTGAATGTTTTCTTAGTGCCTATTTCATCCCTCTAATTTACTCTCTCAGTTGATACACACGTGCAAGCCTGTGAAAATGAACTTGCAAATCAATTGTGCGTAAATCTTTCCTTTAGTTTTCATACTCCGCTTTATGTGCCGGATTTCTCGGGTATCAGGACATGTGCTCACTTGACCTGTCAGTTCAGAGGATTACAGAATCAAAAAAACAAAACAAAAAACAACGACCTCAAAACAAAACATTGAAACTGTGTGTGAATGAAAATGCAGCCTGTTCTCACACCGAATTAAAACAAACTCCAATCTGTTGCGCTAATCATCTAACCTACTTCCTGAAAAGACTCTCATTATGTGTTTTTAGTTATCCACATTTCTTTCTTTCTTTCTTTCTTTTTTTTAACCAAGTGGGTTAACGCTCTTATTGTTTTTCAATGCGCTGCGAACATCTGTCATCTCCACACAATAATTCAAATAAAAGAGGGATTTCCGGCTCCGATTAGATAAGCTTTCCACCAAAGATCAGAAAGAAGAAAACCGAGCAATTTGGACGATAAGTATATAGTTTGTGTAAAGGGGGTCTTTATTCAAACGACCTTTTTTTCCGAGAAGATAAAACAATAGAATAATAACAAGAATAATATCAATAATTATTAGTAGAAACTGAGTCATTAGAGTCAGTTTCTACTGACTCTCGTGAAGAGTCAGTAGAAAAAAAACGAAATAATGAAAAAAGAGAAATAATAATAATAATAATAACAATAATAATAATAATAATAATAATAATAATAATAATAATAATAATAATAATAATAATAATAATAATAATAATAATAAATCAACTCCCTCTTAAATTATAAACTATTAAAGTATTCTGGACAATTACATGAAATCCCATTAAACGCGAAAACCAGGAAATCACAAATAATAATAAAAAAAAAATAAAGAAAAGAAAAAGGAATTCCCCAAAAACAGCTGAATCGATTTTTACTTGCACTGAATTCATGACGATTTCATTGAAACGCTTTTTTTCCAGGTATAGATGACATGTTATGTTTCGTAGAGTGTTACAAAACGATAAAATATACCGCATCTTTTCTACAAAATTAAAGTAAAATAACTAAACCAAAAACAACAACAACATCAACATCAACAACAACAACAACAACAACAACAACAACAACAATAATAATAATAATAATAATAATAATAATAATAATAATAATAATAATAATAATAATAATCTTTTTTCTAGGTACGCCACGAAAGCAGCGTCGGGAACGCACCACCTTTACGCGTGCGCAGCTGGACATCCTGGAGGCTCTGTTTGCCAAAACCCGATACCCAGACATCTTCATGAGGGAGGAGGTGGCTCTCAAGATCAACCTGCCTGAGTCTAGAGTTCAGGTATTGTCACTGGACAATTTAGGCCAACATGTGAAACGTTTCTCATATTTTTGTGAATCCTCTCCTTTTATGTTATTTATTTATTTTATTTTTTTAATCACGCTTATTCACTTTGGTGCTCTGCAGGTCTGGTTTAAAAACCGCCGTGCCAAATGCCGCCAGCAGCAGCAGCAGAGCACCGGCCAATCCAAACCCAGGCCTCCTAAGAAGAAGTCTTCCCCGGCCAGAGAGGCGCCCACGGAGGCCAGTGCCAACCCAACCAATGGACCCTACAGCCCTCCGCCACCTCCTCCAGGCACAGCCATCACCCCCAGCTCCAGCTCCGCCAGTGCCACCGTCTCCATCTGGAGCCCGGCCTCCATCTCCCCGTTGCCGGACCCGCTGTCAGCCTCCACCACCCCCTGCATGCAGCGCACCACCACCTACCCCATGACCTACACCCAGGCGCCGGCCTACAGCCAAAGCTACGCCGGCTCCTCCTCTTACTTCACCGGCCTGGATTGCAGCTCCTACCTGTCCCCCATGCACCCGCAGCTGTCGGGCACCGGAGGGGCCCTGAGCCCCATCACGGCCTCCTCGATGGGAGGGCCCCTCAGCCAGTCCCCCGCCTCGCTCTCCTCGCAGGGCTACACAGCAGCCTCGCTGGGCTTCGGAGCTGTCGACTGTCTAGACTACAAAGACCAAGCGGCCTGGAAGCTCAATTTCAATGCCGCTGACTGTCTGGACTACAAAGACCAGAACTCCTGGAAGTTCCAGGTCTTGTAAATAACAGCGGGGGGAGGCGACGAGAAAAAGAGGTGGGGAATCAAATAAAAAAATGAAGTAGTGTGAATAACCCCCATATTACTGTTGGTGTTTTAGTAGAAGACAGAGAGCTGGGGACATAGAGACATTAGTGACGTCAGCTGAGGGACAAATCAGCTGATGTTACAGAAAAGGAGAATAAAAGAAGTGTGGAAGTTGATCTGTTAATGCTTGAGTTTTTTCTTTCTTGGACTATTGGGGTTTTTAAGAAACATAAATGTCAGCCTTCAACTGAGGCTACATGTAAGGAACACATGACTTATATTGTATAGCTACAATAAAATCGAATTAGTTACACCAGAGTGTTAAAACAGGCGTTTATTAAAAATAATAATAAATAACAGTAATAAAAAAAAAAGAAGCAATCATTTCTACTGGTTGTTGATGTAATCTGAAATCAGCACCTCTAATGGAAACAAACCCGAAGCAGATCTAGATTTTTTTTTTTTTTTTACCTATCAAAATCTGTACCTCCATTTAGCTTTTAATTTATCCGCCTGATTAACAATCTAAGAACTGGGACTTGGTCAGGAAAAGAGCTGAGGGGTTGTCATAGTTACGACGACTAACAGAATAGCCACTAGTCCCAAAATAAGAGGGGACATAAATGTTTCCAAACAGCCTTTTGGGAAGAGTTGGCCTTTCCAGAGACTGCAGTACAAACCTGGACATTGGATATTGTTTGTTCAATAGGACCACTTCCATGCAGGGTGGGCAGCTACAGTCTCACTGTGGTGCCCACTCTCCTCACTTCAGCTGCCTGAGAGAAGCAGTTCTTGAATTTGCTGCTCTGGTGGACTGCTTGGCTGGAGGGAAAACCGCACCAGAGAAAAGGAAGGGGCAGCCTGTCCCTTTTGCACAGAGCGTCTGGTGCCTCGTTCCACTCCGTCTTGTAAAGAAGCGACACCACTTTTTTTGTGTGTTCAATTTTTATTGTTTGATTATTTCTTTGTATTAGACTTTAACAATACTATGTTTCTTTTAAAAAAAAATTGTGAACTTGTTGAAGTAAAAAAAGAAGAAAAAAATCAACTAAAAAAATGGTAATTTGTTCAGTATTATCAGTATTAATACTATCATCATCGCTACTATGTCTTCAGCCGACATGGGTGTTGCTAATAAAGGTAATTTTCTGTTGCTGTTTTGTAAATATTAAAACTTGAAAATGCAATCTCGTCTGGTGTCACTCAACAGGCTCTGTCTCTCTTCGTCATCCTTAAAATCTAGAAAAATGCCAACTTTTTACTGTTCATGTTTCTCTTGTTTATACTTCTTTTTTTCTTTTCAAACTCAGGGGTTCATCCAATAAAAGTAGCACTGATGACACACAGTTATTCACGCTTCTTATGATTTTCTGTATTCTTTTCTTTTGCATTGTAGTCTTCTCTGCCTATATTTTTCTGCCATGGATCATTTTGTACCTTGCATTTGTCTCCTGTGTGTGAGCGTTTTCACCATTACCTAGATAGTGCTGATGTTTCGGATGAGACATTAAATGACTTAATTAAAGCTCTGGGTTCACTGTTGTCTCTAAGTCACTAGACGAAGCAGCATCATTGTAGTTCAGGAAGAGGTTGGATGGAACCAAGCACAAGCCTCAGCTTAGTTAATAAGTTTTTCCAGTAGATCAACAAAAGCTGTGCATAATTAAGAAGTTGTGATTTATAGAACTACATATTTTGGAGTTTGTCTCTATCAAGGTTGAACATAGAGGACAAATTTTGAGCCTATTTGTTCTTGCAAAAAAAGTCAGATTGGATGGAGAACACCTCTGAGCTTCAATTATCAATTCTTACTACAGATTCCTAGTTGGACTTTGGCCTGGACTTTGACTGGACAGTAGAGATACACAAATATACTTTGATTTAAACCGAGCCGTTGCAGCTCAAGTTGTTCATTCTGTCAGATGAGGCTCTGCCCCAGTTTGCACCGTCTAACAGAAAAAGCAGTAGGTTTGTTGGATTAAGATTTATTCACTAATGATAGAATGATTTAAATGTAATTAATGCTTATAGTCATCATCGATCAACCTGTGATCTATTTTCTAATGACTTAATAAAATAAAAAGAAACAAAAACAAGATCAAACAAAGACACTAATGATAGAGACTACTGCCAGAGCTAAGAAGCAAAGTTTTTTGATCCTGAATATCAGCAGATTTTATCAGAAGATTACTGCTCTCTCATGAGATTAAAGAAGTTCATCATTTCTAAGTTCTTATACCAATTAATTCAATAATTAGAACTACTTTCATTAGTGTAAAAGTGAGAGTTAGGAAATGAAAAGAGTCTAAGGGTCTTGGTTCTGGTTCAGTTCTTCTCTAACTGATTGGCATTGAAGTTGTGTTGGATGAACAAAGCAAAACTTTTTAAATTATTACTTTTTATTTTACTTTATTGAATGTGCCAAGTTATAACAAAATTACAATACAATAACAATAAATGTTCCAAAGAGTGGGTTTTAATAAGTATGAGCTTATTAAAACCCATCGCTTCTCCAGCAACATCACAAAATGATCATCATCTTGTTTATATATATTATATAAGTACACCTTCATTCCACTTTCTGATTCTTGATTAGTGCAGTACACTCAATGATATATTAAAAATAGCTCTAACAGTATTGACTACAAAATATTGTTAATGTTGATGCCAACAATAATGTAACAACAACAACATAACACATCAAGACAGTTTCTCACATTGAGTGTAAACCATTTCCTTATACAAACGTTTGAATTGTTTAATGTTTGTCAAACTGTTCCATAGTTTCACACCACAGACTGAAATTCAAAAGTTTCTTCTTGTGGTTCTGATCTTACAAACTTTGAATTTGTATTTTCCTCTGAGATTATAAAATCCTTCTTCATTTGAAAACAATTCTTGAATATGTTCTTGTAACTGTTGAATTTGCATAATTATTGCCCCATATCTCTGCACAGTAACTGAGGTGGAGTAAAATTAGGGAACAGTAGAGAATATGTAAAGCTTTCTGTTCAACCAATTGCTTGGCTTTATTCAATATAAAAATACTCTTTGATATTTTCTTTTGTTTACATTGAATATGCGGTTTCCAATTAACCTTGTCATCGATAATCACTCCAAGAAATTTGTGTTCCCGAACTCTTTCAATAGTTACACCATTTATCTCTATTTTTGTTTCAGAACTTGGTTTGCAATTCCCGAATAACATTATTTTAAATTTAATCAAATTTAGCGACAACTTGTTACCATTAAACCACATCTTCAGTTTGTTCATTTCTTTGTTTACATTTTTTAACAGTTCTTCTGTATGCTTTCCAACAAAAATGTCGTACACCTAATGAGTATGACACTCATGTCATGCACCTAATGAATATACTTTTGCAAGGGTTTGTACAAGGCAGCATTTTCTTGTGGTTTCTCTATTTGCTGCGGCTCTACGAGAGTAGCTTTTTTAATCCACAGAAGAGTTTCAGTGGGTCTAAGGCAGAAATGGGAGGAAACAGGGCAGAGTGGACAGAATAAAGATTAGAAGTGGCCATTAAACCGAGTCCCATAACTCTGCCGGGCCCAAACTAAAGTTCGAGGGACGGGCAGATTACTTTGGATTTCTGGCTGTGTTTTCATGCCACTGAAAGGTCGGGGCGGTCAGCTCTACCGCGGTTATGAGAAGTGGACTGCATGAACGGTTTTAAGCGTGCTATTAGCTCATGCGTGTTCAGATGATATCTTGCACCAACGCAGCGGGTCTTGTATCGCAACACAATGCTCTTAGCAGAGGAGCGTATTTAAGCTGTATTACAATAATGTTGAAAGGTTCACCTCTGACCTCTGTGTCTGAGTGAATGTAAAATGTGGAAGGTAGAACAATATATTGAGCTTGTCACAATGGGACTGAATTATTAAAGGGGAGGTATTATGCAAAATCAACTTTTTTGAAATTTATATCATGTTATAATGTTATTCCCTGATAAAAACATACCTAGAGTGAGTTAATTAGTATATTACTTTAATTAAAATGGCTGGGGGTTTCAGTATAGCTGTTTGTGTTGCTCATGGTTACAGACATTGTAAAGTGAACACCCTCTTTCAATACTTGCCGCTTTCATATCAGAGTATCACCAAACTCGTCATTTAAATTTAACTTTGAGAGAACACCAAAAATATATTAGTTACAGTGTCTTCATCATTGGAAAGTTGAAGCAAAATGATAAATAGCATTTACATCCACCTGTACTCTGATATCCCTCAGTAAAAGTCAGGGCATCTTAATAAGAGTTTTATTAAGTTTTTATAGAATTGAATAAAACAGCTTTGTCATGGTAAACATACAACGAGATTTAATGTTAGCCTTTCAAATCATTTAAATGATCAAAATGATAAAAACATTATAAATATATGAAGATACACTTAAAGACATTCGACATGTTTTCTGAAAGACACTGCAGGATTTTGTTTTATTATCGGGAAATGGGCTTGTATATAAACCCATATCTAAATACACAACACACACTTTCCAACTCTCTTTACACGTATAAATATAATAACTAAATGCTGAACTGTAGCTCTCTTCTGTGACTGAAATGCTTTGTATCCTCATGTTTCAGTAATAAATACTTATTGATTAACGATAATAGCACAGTTTAATTAATAGATCCTTTATTATATACATACATTTGCACTTACATTTGTTTTACATGCCCACACTAGCTTTCCAAGTGTGACTTGCATGGAGTTAATCTTTAAGATAATGGTGTCCAAAGTGAGGCCAGGGGGCCATTTGTGGCCCTTGGAACATTTTTTGTGGCCCTCCAATTGTAGTTAATGAATGGTACAACTTTGGCCCTCCAGTGATCACTTGTATCATTTTTTAGCATGAGAATTTCAGTGACAAATTTAATTCTTCTTTAATGGAAATATTTTTCTTTGAATAGAAATGTTTTTATTTAACTTTATAGTAAGCATGGTTGTAAAAATCCACCAACTTAAAAAACAAACAAACAACAAAAATAAAACAAAACCTGAGCACCACTAAATCTATAAAATCTGGTTAATAGAAGAAGGATCATTTTAAGAAAGTTCTCATTTTTGTTTCTGGGAATTTAGAGCAAATAAACAGAAGAAAATGTACCCAAAGACTTAGGAAACTGTCTGCCTTTTATTAATACAAAAAATTGCCACTTTGCTTCATTGAAATATTGCATGATTATTTTATTGCTGAAACAATTCACAACAAAATTCGTTTGTGTTTTAAGTTGGAATAGCAATGTGATTTTCAACTTTGGGATTCTGGCACATATTGCAAAGAGTTTGGACACTGCTGCTTTAAGAATAGGCCTACTGCAGACTCCTTTGAGGATACAGGAGGTCTACAGGTCTCTCAGAATTGATTTTATGGACTACACAAGGTGACATACTGTAACAAAATTAAACTAAACTGCAAATATAGGCTTAATCGTCGCTTAATCGTGGGACACAAACAGCTGTTTATAATGACTTACAATGCACCTTTAGACATCATTCAGCCTGATGCCATAAAGCTGAGCTCAGCATCCTTCCAAGAACGAACGGACAGACGGATGGATGGACAAATGAATAGATGAATGGATGGACAGACAGACGAAGACAGTGTCCTCCTGTAATCCCCAGCAGCAGCAGCATATGGACTGTAAAGCGCAGAGACACGGAGTCAGGACTTAGAAATATGATTCATTTCTTTCCCCTCTCTAATCCCCGACAAACAAGCTGGTGGCCGGCCTGCTCTGGAAGCGCAGTGTAATCATGCCACAGGCTGCTGATGCTGCTGCTGCTGCTGCTGCTGCTGCCTGGCTTTCCCTCCACCCCTTCCTGTCTTTACCCCTCCACCCCCCGTTCTCCCAGCCTGCAGTCCAATTTCCTCTTAATCGATTCCTAATCCCAACGCCACCAAAACGCACACACACCAAACACGCGGTCAGACACAAACACACAAGTGCAGCCTCTGAAATATCAAGCACATCATATAAACATTTAAAAATGCGGATTCTTACACATATGCCTGATGCACATGTGCAAAATGATGAAAGTCAGTAAAAAGGCAGAATCACATGATGCAGTTTTTTTTTGTTTTTTTTAGATGAAGAGAATAAAAACCATAAACAACTTTTTTCAAGAAAAGTCAAAAAAACATCTTGGGTATGCATGGAAGCCTCATTATTTCTGATTTAATGTGTTTTAATATTTTTAGCCGACATTTTTGTACAGTTCTTTAGAAAGTATTTGCCCTCAACTTTAAAACTGTTTTTATTTGACTCTCTCAAAGTTTTAGTTTGAGACAGTCAGTACAACAGTAAAGTATAACTACTATCAAGCATGTTTTGCATCCCTGTTGAGGAATTTTCCCCC
Source organism: Alfaro cultratus (assembly GCA_903066825.1). Taxonomy (NCBI): domain Eukaryota; kingdom Metazoa; phylum Chordata; class Actinopteri; order Cyprinodontiformes; family Poeciliidae; genus Alfaro; species Alfaro cultratus. The sequence continues at coordinate 14,752 of CAEFZX010011619.1, read as the reverse complement.
TCTTCTAAGCAAAATTGTTTATTTTCAGCCAAGCTGCAGGGTTTTTGGATATGAGCAAACTACATGGTCATGTCACGACCATCACACTGCCACCACCATGTGTGACTGTCAGAATGATTTTATGTTTCTGAAATGTTTTGTAGTTTTAGTTAGATTTTTTTTAAGCCTTTTTGTTCTTTTCGGTCTCCTTCTTGTTTGTGGGTTTGGGAAGGTATTAAACACTAAATACATTTGTTTGGAATAGCTGTTTTCCTTTAATAAATATAGTTATTATTTGAAAACTATATTTTGCTTTTACTCAGGTTACATTAACTAAACATTTGTTTGATGGTCTGAAACATTTACATGTGACAAAAAATAAGAAAAATCAAAAGAAACTATTTGAAAGATATGAATGCTTTATATAAGAGAATATGTCTTATTTTTCATAATTGCACAGATTTGTACAGGCTTAAACTCATGTCAAAGATACTTTTGATAAGCCAACAGACTCTGAAAGATAAGGAGTGTGACAGCTGCTACTTGAATACAAAAGAAAATAAATATGTATTTGGATTTCAGCAGATACTGAATATATCAAGTGACACAGGTCAGAATTGGAGACAAATAATCTTCAGCATCAATTTATTCGACTCAGTTTATTTTGTCAAGTAGATGAACAACAAATGGCGTTTAACATCTAGTTAAATATGTATTCAATTTGAAATTTAAACTACTTTTTTTTATTATTTTTGATTTCCTTTATTTAACCAGGTAAACCCCGTTGAGATCTGGATCTCATTTTCAAGAGGGACCTGGGCAGAAGTCTGCAATACACAGCAACCTGGTTACAAAAAACCCCCTAATGAATGTAATTCATTATACTTTGAATAATGAATTGAGCTTACTGAATTATATGACCACTTAGATCAACTGGAATGCACGTATGATTGAATTCAAATGATTTTTTTTTTTTAAATTGTGCCTCGAGACAACATTTGTTGTGAATTGGCACTATACAAATGAACTGAATTGAATTTTTATTTCTGTGCACTCCAGTCAAATAGCCAGATTCAGATCCAAATGAATAGACTTCAACTAACACATTTGAACAGGAAGCCTTATCAAAAATGGAAGATTTGGGACGTTCCATGACAGTAGAGAATGAGAAAAACTGTGTGGTGCTTCCAGAGGAGAAGAATCAGATTGCTGAAAGATCTTACTTCCGTAGTACAACAAAATCTCAAGTTCAAAACTAAAAGCTGCTGTTATGTTATTTTCTATCTTATCATATTGATATGTCAGAATCTGAAGTGTACAGAGTGAAAAGAAATGGTGAGAGTACAGTTCCCTGTGCTGCTCCTGTGCTAATAACTACCTGGTTAGACACAGTCAAACTGCAGCTTGTTTGTCAGGTAGTCATTGATCCAGGTGATTGTTGAGGCCTCCAAATGTGTCTGCTGGAGTTTCTGATGAAGAAAATCAGGCTGAATTGTGTTAAATGCACGGGAGAAATAAAAGTAAATGACCCTCACAGTGCTGCTTTCTTTGTCCAGATGACAGTAAATTTGTTGAAGTAGGTTCAAGATGGCATCTTCAGCTCCACCGTGATCCATAAGCTGTCGAAGGTCCTAAAGGTCGTAGTTTGCCAACTTACTTTTAATGAAAAACTACTATGTCTAGGTCAAATTTAAGGAAAGTACCGAACATGACAAATGACTATGTATTAATATTATCTGAAATGTTACTTGTATTTTTGACATTCTTTTCTTCAGGCCTCAGGAAGTGTAGAGCACCATTTCCTTACTTAATTCAATCCATATAACCACAACATAGATTCGCTTTTAGTTATGTGTCAGAGGTGCTTAATAAGTTTCATCAGAAGATAAATTAGCACCATGTTGATCATGTCTGATAGATTGCATTAATCATTAAATACGATTTGTGTGGCAGCTGAATCACATAGCCCTGCAGCGTAAGTAGGGTTTGAGTGATTTGCAGCTGGTAGTGGTAACAGGATCAGTATTACACTATGAATGGATCAACCAGCACTGTCAACCTCAGTATACACTTCTGCTTAGGGCTTTACTGCAGATTACAACTTAACACCTAGCTAATATCTCTAATAGTAAAAGTCAGCATTCAGAGCCGCAGATTAATATGTTTGACTGAAACAGTTGTCGGGATTATGGGAGTAGTTGGTGTTTAGCACAGCTAAGAGTATTGAACACAGATTGCAATCAGATTCTTTAGCAGACAGGTGAGGTTTTGATGTCTGGGAGTTCCTGAGGAACGATTCAAACTATTAAAACCTTGTTGTTGTTTTTTTCCCCTCGGTCCTTCTGTCCTGCTGGCTGCCCTCATGCGGCCACCTCTCCCAGTTTGCCCCAGAGTTCCTCTGTTCCAGCTCTCCTTGCAGTTTGTCATTCTTGCTGATCTAATTTGGAGAATGTCCCAAATCCTCTTAGTGTCCTGCTCCCTCAGCGCAACACTAAGTGAATTAGACAGGATTACTGTCTCCCTCTTCCTCCTCCTTCTTCGTGTGCTCTTCCTCTTCATCCTTGCCGTCACTCTCTCCTCATCATCTCTCCACTTGTATGTCTGTGTCTCTCTTGACATGTCTCTGTTCATCGGCGGGATTAAAGCAAATGACAAATTGGTTCTAATGTCCACTCCCCAGTGACAGATGCTCCCGCAGCCCAAGTGCATCATGGGACAAAAAGTATCGTATGTAAATTAAACTTTAACCTCACAAATATAAAAAAAGAGGGGGCGAACCAGCACAAATAAAGTCCTGCAAAAATGAGAAGGAAAAGACGGGCAGAAAAATTCCTTGTGTCAAATTATTTTTGTTTTCATTCTTTCTGTAGATAATATTTTAGTAAAAACAAAACAGTGCTGGATTCCTGGCATAACTACTTTTATTTGAAATCTGATTCCTCCAAAATGTACTACAGAGCGCCACAGGAAGTCATTCATACTTATGGTAGTTGGACTCTACAATTCCTCCCTGTTTGACATCCTTTATGGGGTATCTGTGCAAAGTTTTATTATTTATTTGTTTTTAATTAATTTCTGAATATTTAATATACACAAATTATTATTATTTTTATATATAATTCATGTTTTGGTTGGTTTTTCTATTTTTATATTCTATTCTTTTTTTCTGCTTGTACAAAGGGTGCAGCGGCAGCTCAAGTTCTCCCCCCTGATTCTGATTCTGATTGGACCAAACACTGAGTAAAAGTTCATGTCAAGGTGATCTACTTTAATCTGTTGCCTAGCTTTCACTTCTTCACCCTGATCTCTGCCGTGCCAGCGCAGGTCAGGTTAGGTCCTGTTTATCAGGAGGACAACACTAAGCACTGTTGTCATTTTAAAGACAACATTGCAACATTTTTCATCCTTTAAAGAAAACAAGAAAAATGGGCATTCAAGTTAGATTGAAAAAATACAATTACACAAGTATATAAATATAAAGCATAAAATTGATTACATTTGCAGCTGCTGCACGTGTATAGTCAAAACATTGAACTGGACGTAAAATAGTTTGGCTTTATTTAAACTAATCAGTAGCTCCTGTCTGAATATCTTCACTTTGATGTTTTGTCTTTGAAAAAAAAAAAAGAGGGGCTGAAAATAAATGTATGGGTGGCGTCTCTCCAACTGAACTGCAATCTCGCATTGCACTCTCAACAGCTCGCTCACTACTCAGCTCCTCAAGACTAGCGGCAGCAGCAATTAGCCAAGACCTGATAGAACAGCACTACTTCTTAGTCCAACACTCCTAAGAACAGTTGTTAACAGCAAAATGAAGGAGCTTCTTAAAGAAAAGGAGATCAATTTCAAAGTCAAATGTCTTTTAAGTTATGCTTGATATATTTAGCATTTTTAAAGGTAACATAGTTACTTTATTGTGTTATAAAATGTCATGTCACTCTGAATGTTTCCAGACCTTTGGAAGTCTTGAATTATTATTTTTGCTACAAGCAGAGAATCACCAATGGGGATGGCTGCAGAATACTTTTTAAGTTCCTGGGTGGAGTGCCAGTCTGTTAGGTCTCCATGTTATTTAATTTCTCCTGACTTCCATCACCACAATTGTTACGTCTTGAACCTTACAGTGGAGGTGAAAGTTAAAATTTTGATTCTTTCCATTGTATTTTGCACTGATGCCCGGGTTCTGTGCCCCACATGTGACATCATAACTCTACAGCAACCTTTAACTTTGCTCTTTCTTTCTGCCTCACTTTTATATGCATTCCTCACTGTCGGGCATAGAAATTAACATTTGCAGTGAATGATAATATTTGCCTTTTAAATGTAGGAACACATGGTTACTAGATTTAAAAGACAAGCATCATCTTACAACTTTTTCTACAAACTTTTCCTACAAACACGTTTAATGAGCCTGGGCTGAAATAACAACACATGGCCATTTTTTCTTGTGCTTTAGTTCCGATCATCAGGTAAACAGGCCTCATCATAAATTTTCCCTTGCAAGAAGAGAAACAAATATAAAGATCTTTACAAAAAAAATACAAACTTTAATCTAATATGTCATGTTGTATAATTTGTGTTTTTTCTCATTGCAGGATTGTTGACAGACTAACAGCATGGTCTGATTCTCTGTCTGAGCCATTGACCTTTGGCCCTTTCATTCCACCACTTGTATGTTCCCTGCTGGTTTCCTTATCTGCGATATAGAAACTGAATATTTTTTTTTAGTTCTAATTTCTCATTTTATTTTTTCACATCACATTCAGACTTCATCATCATCCTCTCCCCTTGCTGTGCTCCGTCCAGTTCTACCATTGCTCTCTCTGGATGATCTGAACATCCGCCCTCCCAACTCCATCCTTCCTCCTTCACTTTCAGTAATTCCAGCGCTGCCTCACTCACTCGCTCCCGTAGCTTGCCCTAATCCAGCTCTGACCTCAATCCCGTGATGTAACGGATCATGTGACGTGAGCGAGAAAGGCAGAGGGAAACAGAAAAGAGGAGAGAGAGACTGGAACACGGGGACGAAAAGTGGGGAAACATGGCCTAATCTCCAAAACTGGAGCCGCCAGACCAATCACACGCTGAGGGGAGAGAGGGAGCTGGGTGGTAAGCGGGGGGGTGAGGGGCTCCATTAAGTTACAAAATATTAGTTGGACGCACACTGATGTTGACATACACACACACACATACACACAAATGGTAACAATGAGAAAACATGTTTGTTTCATCACTGACAAACTCCCTGTTTGTCTGCTATAAACACATCAACAACAAGTTTGTTTGTGACCAACAGGCTGCCTGATACTTTAGAAATACCTACAGCTTGTTTATAAAGCAATTTTATTTTAGACAACATGTTCTAAAAAATATATGTGATTATTTACCTTTCAAACATTGAATGTAAGTTCTCAAGCCAAATACATACATAACATTTAGAACATTAATATGAGAAGCTGCGTTAATAAACATTAATTTGCATGGTCTTTTATTTGCATCTGCTTTTATTGCACATCTGCTGTTCTACCCTGATATACTGCGTTGTAAATAATACATTTTATGCTCATTTAAAATGTTGTTTTATGTAGGGGTAATAAACTAATAATACAGCACAGTCTCTCTCAAACACGACAGACAGACAGACAGACAGACAGACAGACAGACAGACAGACAGACAGACAGACAGACAGACAGACAGACAGACAGGTCAGCACAGTGTCTGACTGACACACATTTGAAAGGTCCATGATTTGATTGTCCAGATATTTGAGGGGAAAATGTCCAAGCGCAGTTTGTTTCCAATGGAGAGGAGATGAATAATGGCTTGTGTGTCGGTACTGTGAGATGGACGGGGAAATATAGACCATCAGTTTCCTACCAGACCAATATGGAGTAAATGTGAGGTTCTCCTGGCTCCCAGCCAGATGTCAGAAGCTCGCCATCCTTACCTGGCCTGTATTGAAATAAACAGAACCAGTAAATTACCTGCCTGCTAGTTAACTAGACTTTTTTTTATTTATTATATTTATTTATTTATTATAGCCTACTTATTATATCCACAATCTAATCTTTCAGACAAAAAGATATCCCCCTAAGAAATCATGAAATAAACCTTTCTATCTAAACAATATCAATATAAAAAGGCAACAGAAACAAAGAACGAAATAAATCTGCCATTCATCTAAGAAGAAAATAAGAATATATTTTTAGGCTCCTACCATTGTTAGAACAACGGTTCAGTTCAAAGTGCAGGAGGAGCAACAGCAGCGCTGAACTGCACAGGCTCCTCAGAGCCGCTGAATGAGGAGATATTTGTAGCTGTCGCTCTGCAGCACAAATAAAAAACCCTCCAGTAAGTAAATACTTAAAGCAAAAGACATGTTTCACATTTATTTACTTTCACTGCTTAATAGGAAGAACACATTAACAATAAAAATCAGACTGCAGTTTGTTTTTCAATACTTTGGCTGAATCATGATAAACGGCCACATTATGCCTTGGAAATCAAAACTAGCAAAACTGCTTCCCAGTACTTCCCAAATACTCAATTGCTAACATTGCTTTCATAGACTTAGCTCTTTTTTCTGTCAAAGGTAACCAGTATTTAAATTATATTTAGCTCTTTAACTCTTACATTAATAAGAAGAGTTTGAAACTGGAGGAAGTGGCTGAGCGTTAGCACCAGCTGACAGCTCTGAATGGGAGCAGAGGAGGTACAGCAGCTGACAGTAAAACAAAATAAAGTATGTCTTTACTTCTTATCATCATCAATGTAGAGCCTTTAAAACCACAAAATAAAATCTGAATATTTTTTCTAGAAAACTCTGGTGCTGATCCTTTAGTTTAAGTTATGATACTTCCCAAATATTCAATTTCTACATATTTATAGGTTCTCTGCCATCCAAGGACATGTAACCTCACCCCCCACGGCTCCCCAAAAAATAAAAATAAATAAATAGTTTAGAGCAACTTAAGTTATAATTTAAATAACACACGACTTGTATTGAGAACCACTGCAATAAATCAATATTTATGAGGAATTGTATAAAGTGGAGGAACTTATTTAAACTATTTAATCAGAGCCTTAAATTTTTGTAAAGGTGTAGCAGAGATTAGATCTGTGGCGCTGAACCAAACTCATATCTAAACATTTGAATCTTAGTTTCACTTCTACGGGTCTCAACAGGTTGTTTACTGAGAAAAACACTTTTGTCATTCATTGCTACTTACCAGTCATTTTTGGTGGTGCAGCCTGAACACAATAAAAAAAATAAAAAAAAATTAAACCACATTTTACGTTACATTAGACTGTAACTTTGCCGACCCTCCTCCCCCCAAAATTGCTCTTTAATGTCCCTGTTTATGGTCCCCCCCAATAATGAGATGGGATTTACGCCCTTGTATGTGGCTGACTGTCACTCTAACCAATGGAGCAGCAAAGGCAGGATTAAAGGCAGTTTTTACTCTGGGTTACACTTTCACATTTTTTTCAGCTTTTACTCTGAGTCTGCCAGAGGTATGGATTAATGATAGATAGAAAGATAATCAGCATTGCAACTCTTTAACTATATCTTCTGTAATACCTGAGCCGATCATCAGAGGGCGCTGTCCAGGAACAAGCCAGCATACATGTGTCTGATGGCGCTTTCCCCCCTCCCGCCCTGCTTCATCTGTTAGCTGTGTGACTGGAGAAGCACATGGCCTGTAAAAACACACATGCTGATGCAGTGGTGGTGCAGCGACAGAAGTGAAGGTTATTTGTGTTATGTATGTTTTTTCAGCGAAGAAGAGGACTCCGGTGGCACAGAGGAGCCGGGATTCACGCTTATTGCAAGAAGGTTCAGGTTGATGCTGGTTATTCTTTGAAATCAAAGCATACTCATGTGTTAGAAGGGCCTAGTCAAAACCTGAAACTTGATTCCGCAAACTTCCAGCTGTAATTACAGAAAAAGCTGGTTTAGCCTATAGATTCAGATGGTTGAATACAAGTAGATAATTTTTTCTGTGAAAAAGAATGCAAACTTATATCTTTCTCTTTCGAACAATTACATGCAGTTTTGTGTTGATCTATCACATGAAATCCCCATAAATGTATTAAAGTTTGTGGAAGGAAGCAAAGTTGCAAAGAAAGTCTGCTCCTAATTATTTGTGTGATTATTTTCTTTCTTATGACAAAATGATGAAAGCAAACACCATCCAGGCTACCAAAAGCCTATCAGCTGTCATGAACTTATTTACATGATTCTATGTTAAGTTGTGCTGACCTGATAGTTCCCAGCTTGTGGTCCAGCTCTTTCATTCTCCCTCAGCTAAAACGAGGAGCTCCACTTCTGGCTAAACTGTGTGTGGCAGCTCTGATCCCCGCTGTTTTCCTGCAGGTTGTTCTAATGGCTGAACATGGTTAATCCATAGGAGCAACTCCTGATCCCCCCCACATGGTCAAATCCTTCAGTCTCCCCCTACCCGCCATGCCTCTTTGAGCTCCACTACATTTATCCAGTTTGAACTCAGGGAACCATGACCTCAACCACCGCACACACACACACACACACACACACTCTACCCGACACACCAGTTATACCTTCTCTTCTGACCGTGTTTTGATGTTGATCACCCAGATACAGTGCAGCCAAAAAAAGAAGAAAATTGACCCCTTTCATATTTCTTCTGTTTTTGCTTTTTGTAGCACTTCAGTGTTTCAGATCAGTCGTATGTAAAGCAAATAGACACAAAAATCTTTTTATCTAGTGTTAAATTTTAAATAAACACAATTTCTGGACTCAACCTGATGTTTGTCGGACCTCTAAAATTAAGAAATCCTTGAATCCTTGAAATAAGATTTGTCTGATGACATGAAGCAGGCAGAAGAGAAACAAAGTCATTGACTTCTTGATTAGTCTGGAAATTTTAGGGGGAAAAAACATATTTCTAAGGTTTTGAGACACCAACAAACCACAGGAGCTGGTCTCTGAAAGTAAGGAAAACATGATAACAGTGGAAAACCGTCCTAGGAGTGGCTGGCCTTTGAAATTACTCCAAGAGTGAATTGATGACTCAATGAACGCAGAACAAAATCTAAAGTACTGCAGGGATCTCATGCCTCAGGATCCACTCATTATTTAACAATAAAAAAAGATAAACAGAGCCATAATGGGATAGCTGGGAGAGCTCCAAGGTCAAAAGCACAACTGACCAAAAACCTGTCTTACATTTGCCAAACAAAATATTTGGTGGACTGATGGGGAAAACAGCAGAACCTTTTGGAAGGTTTTCACCCTGTGAATAGAAAAATAACTTTCTGGCAGTGTGAAGTTCTGAGACTTCATCTGGAAGATTTACCAAAAACAGGAATTTTTGCTCCCTAATATAAAGTCCGACCATCGGTTTGTGAACTTAAGTTCAGTTGGGACTTTGCTTCTTTATTAATTTCCACATTCAAAGCAAAAATACAGCAACCACAACAACTTCAGCAACCAAGATGTGTCTCATCCCTTTTCCATAAACATCTGTCCTCCCTCTTCTTCTGTCCGTCTTTACTGTGAAGTCTCCCCGCACCCACACCCAACATTCATTAAGACGTACAATGTACACACACATACATTCCACCAGGTGTGTATTAATCTAGGGTTGCCCTCTCAGCCTACCCCCTGCCCACCTCCCAACACACACATCTCTCTCCTCCTCCTCAGCATCCAGTCCCCACCACTCCCCCCACCATCCCAATCCCAGCACTGTGTTAATCTGCTGCTGGTCTGACGGTCAGCACTTTGAGCAGCAGACAGACAGATTGGCTGTAATCCCCTGAGTGCCACAGATGGAGCGGCACTACGCAGACCTTGGGGAAGGTGAACGCGCTTTTGTACACAAACACACGCGGGCACACAAACACACATGAACAAAGACATACAATTAGAGAATAAAAAATATATATTATACATCTTTGGATGGACGAGCAGAGTCCATTAGACGCGCTGCAAATGGGGCACCATGCTGGTAATCTATGACTTCAGCCTCACGAGATGCTCCTTCATCAACAAACCAGCAAAACATGGCAGAAAGGCTTCTGCTAAATAAAAGCTTAATGTGTGAATTAAATGCAGGAGACTCATGCTGGGATAGTTAAGAGACTCCAAATATTGTTAATTATCAACCAAAACTCCAGCAGAAAGTGTATTCGGAAATGGCTAAAGATGGATGGAATATATTCATCATACTAAGTCCTCATCCTGACCCCACTAGGGACAAGGGTGTTAGAAAATGGATGGATGGACTAAGTCCTCATTAATTTCATAAACATTGTGCAGAACTAACTATTAATTGTGATTTTAAGAATAATTATTGCCTGAAATACAAATGGGGACCTTTTAAATGTAGGCTTAAGCAGTGTAAATATAATTTTTTTAGTTATTCTGTATTTGTATTAATAGCTATTTACCATTCACCCTTTTTCCACTATCAGTAGTAGCAATTTTTTAAACTAACACTACAGTTTTAATGTGGAGAAATTAATCAATCAGCAACAAATCTCCTTCCAAGAGTTTCCCAAAAATAACCAAGCTTTTTGAATGTTAGTCATTAAAAATAATGACATTTTAATAAACCTTATTAGTCTGCGATTGTAACAACATGAGCTACTTTTTCAGAAAGCAAATGCTTTCTGAACACATTTAACTGAAGAGGCAGCTGTTACAGCTGTCATGTTGTTTAATAAATAAATATGGAAACTTAGTACAGGTTAAAACTGTCATTTGACATTTTGTTGAGAAAGTGTTTAGCCATATATCGAGAATTTAAGTTTGTATACAGCTTTAGCTACTTTAGTCACAGCTAAATACTAGCAAAATCTTGCTTGCAGGCTTCTTTGCCTTGAGGCTGTTATGCCAGTATGTGGTGTTTTTTTTATAGCAGTTTGATAAAAATAAATTTCAGGTTTAATATTATTTACAGTTTTATACCCAATTATTTTGATATTACAGAAGAAACTACTTAGATTTTTTTAAAAAATCCTATTAAATGTTGTATTTCTCAGAATTTAACATATTTAGATGAATAGTTACATTGTAAAAACAATTGGACAAGCTGCTTTACCTATTTCTACGGATTCTGATTTAAATCTAAACTAAGAAAATAGATGGAAATTATACATCAGATCTATTGAATAAACCAAAATATTTCCACAATCCGCTTTTTAAAATGAAGCTACAGAACTATATTAATAGATTCCAGACAACTTTAGGATCATTTTGCTCCTGGTTTATTCTCCATATTAAGAGCTAATTTGTGAAAACATCTAAACTTTAGTAACAAGATTCTAATCTGTCAATTTGTTCTAATCTACAGTAATCTATTCTATTAAATTATACTAGAAGAGAAAAGGTTTATATACCAATTTCCCAAAATAACTCTTGCAAAATTGCTAGCAAGCTTAAAATTATTAGCAGTGACTAAACCGGTTAATTTCATTCAATTTAAAATACTTTATTTACCCCAAAAGAGAAATTAAATGTTGTCACTCATCCAAATATCTTCAAAGTGTCATTATGAATGCTGGTGCTGTGGACAGGAAGGACCTCCAGTAACAATCAGTATTACAGCTAATATAGAGATGCCTCTGACTAAAGACTTTATGATGGTCATGACATGCTAACAAATACACTTTCAGACAGCAGAGATAATATTCTAAAGTAGAATATCCTGATGACACCATCAGCTGTTGTCAAGCTCTGCTAATCCATCTCACTTGATTTTGCCATCCAGCTAAAACGGCATATAAAATACTAAAACAAAAACAATTCTGCTACCTAAGGCAGAATTTGTGACAATATAACTTTTAAAGAGCAACATAAAGGTTCACAGTGACATTATTTCAGCTCATTAAAATTATTATTTTTTTGACTGTGTTCAGAAGTGAGACAACGCTATACTGTAATTTCCCCAGACTTCAGGTTGCTGGTGTGTTTGCAGGTCTGTACCAATGATGCCCACTGAAAACAACAGGATTAAAGGCTGGTGTTTGATTAGATGTTTGTTTTTCTATGTTCTATTGTAATGAGTGTTTCTGAGGCCATGCCAACATGGCTGCATGCGTGTCTATGTGCACCCATTTCATTGAAATGAATATAGCCGGGGGCACGGCTTTATCCATTTTAATCAAGGAAGTAGAAGGATCAAATGAAACACTTTGGAGGGGAATGATTTTGACCCAGAGAAGGATATTAATTACAATGCTAGAATCTGACATCTCATTGGGTTTTTAATAAGTGTTGACACTTAAGGATTCGCTAGCTACAAACCTGAGAAATTTTACTAATATGTCAACATGGTAGACTAAATATACAAAAAAGTCCAACTCAATTTTTTTCTTCTTAAATCCTTGCTGTTTTTATATTTGTAATACTTTATCCCTCCCCACACACACACACACGCAAATAAACCATAATTGTAAATCATTGAACGTTTTCTTAGCATGTTGGGTCTCCCAAAGAGAGGGAGTTAAAAATGTATAAACTGTGTTTCACTGCCATCTAGTGGTAGTACTGGAGCAGACACGTTACTAATGGAGACTAAGCTGTAAACTAAAGTATCAAAAATATTTCTAGCTTTTTCAGTAGCTGTGTGTGAAACTCTCTGCCTCATCAAAAATCTGAACTTCATTTATTCTTTGGCATAATTAATGTTCATTTTATCATTATATTTTAGAACAAGACGATACTTTTGACACAGAAGCGTGTGTGTAACATCCATTTATTACCACCTTATATGACAAATCTGGAAATTACAAACATTGTTTATTCAAACATTTTAAAAATAAAAAAAAGAAAAATAACAAAATAAGAGGAAGAATCAAAACTGAACAAAAACAAATAAAAATAATGTTAATAGAGTGACCTGAGAAACGTGATCAACTGATCCAACGGGGAAAAGAGTTCTGCACAGGGGGACGTATACAGACAAAAAAAAAGATTAGTATTAATTACCTGTTTCACATGAATCAAGGATACATTTTGTTGAATTTTGTCTGTTTTTCTAAAAAACATCAATTATACTCTGTGACAGATTTTGGTTTTAGAGAGCATCCGCAAACCTTTGATTTACAAAGGTGCTCTATTTTACGTGAACAATTGCTACAAAAGATAACCAACACATTCTGCTTTGGCTTTAGGTACATAACCAATGTGAACACCACAAAAAAATAGGCGAGATAAGAAATTTCAGTTTGTTAGGAAATGAAGGCCTATAGGCAAAGATCAGGCCGTGGCATCAGAACAGGTCAGGAGAATAATTTTCAGTGAAAAAATAATAAATCTGCCTCCTTGTTCTGCCTTTTATTCTGAATAATCCCCCCATCTCAGTTATCAACAACTAATCTGAGCAAAAAGAAAGAAAAAATAATAATCAAAAGAAAATCTTGACATGAGAACATCAGTGATCAATACGGTAAGCAAAAATGGACTGTATACAAGCTTCTGAGGTGATGAGAGCCAACACTCAGCCAACACCCCCCTGTTTCTGCCTGTGTCTGAGTAGAGCTGGAGGAAGGCGTAAAGCAGGGGAAGAGGAAAGGGTGAGTTCTTCTAGCACCCTGCTGTGGAGGCCGGACCCCCCAGCAGAAACAGACCTGTCCTCCCCACCTGTTCCAACCTTCCTCAATTGCATTTTCACAATCTGTGGTCGTCCTTATCGCTGCCACAAACTGTTTCCTCCCTCACAATCATAGGCAGGACAAACAAGGGAATGTGTGCTTGATCGGGACTCGTCATCCCAGAGTTGGTACATGCACAAAAATAGAGTACCCTAGAAGTCTGCTGCCGAGAGCACTAAGAAAACACAACTATACACTTTCATTATAATATAATCAGCTTTCCTCTACACACTACTAACACAGGGAAGGGAGAGAGGAAAGAGGGGGCGAGGCGGCTTGTGAAGGTTGGAGGGACGGAAAGACAGAATAGTAAAGGCAGGAAGGGAAGGAACAGAGGTGAAGAAGAAGAGAAAGTGCTTTAGGCACGCTCTCCGCGGATACGACGTGCCAGCTGGATGTCTTTGGGCATGATGGTGACACGCTTGGCGTGGATGGCGCACAGGTTGGTGTCCTCAAACAGACCCACAAGGTAAGCCTCGCTGGCCTCCTGCAGGACAGGAGTGGGAAACAAATCATCTGTACAGTCGAAATATGTCAAAATAGTAACTGAATCCTTAATGTTAACAATACTGTGGTCCTCAAAAGTATACAGACAACTGTGTATACTTTAATATATACCTGAACCAAATTCTGTTTAATTTCAACACTGAGTCTTTTGTCCAACTTCATTCATCAAAAGCCTGGCATATTTTAGATATTCTGGGATATTTTCACATTTATGGAAAACTTTGCCATACAATTACCAATTTACCATACTAACACAGTGTAATATGAATAGGTATGTAATTCACTTTCACCATTACAAGTTTTAAGTTCCTGGCTTTGTAGATTTTTTTTCTCTCAGTTTTCTAAATGTTAACTTAACGTTAAAAGATGATTAGTATTTTTGTTGGCCTATTATTATACCATTAAATTTGAATATTAAATATTTTACTAAACAAACATTTTTTGTTAGACTTTCAATTTTAATTCAGTATTTGTATAAAATTAAAAGTGGCAAACTATTCAGTTTTCTAATCTCTTCAACCCTAATATGACAATACTGACCTGCAGGGCTCCGATGGCCGCGCTCTGGAAACGCAGGTCGGTCTTGAAGTCCTGGGCGATCTCTCTCACCAAACGCTGGAAGGG
>CAEFZX010011617.1:0-57711 GCA_903066825.1 Alfaro cultratus | reverse complement strand
CTTCTTCTTCTATTTAATGGCAGTTGGCAAAAGCACTAAGCACGCTCTCTAAGTGTGATTTTTTTTTTTGCGCCCTCTTCTGCGCATGCGGGACACTTTCAGGTCGTTTTCAGTTCATACTGGAGATCATATACAGGTCTATATATTTGGAAGTGTGAACGACCACATCAAAACAATCAGATTTCACAAAAACAAACTGGAATTGAGCATTTAGGCCGGCAGTGTGAACGTAGCCAAGAAGTGTGAAAGTTAGGCTGCTGCTTAGGGACCCCACACCACCAGGGGGCCCTCAAGAGCACTAAAATACCAAGATAATATATGAATATTAGCAGTGAGAATGTTTCAATGTCTAATGATGCAATACTGATTTTTGGGGCTATGATTCAATTCAGAAGCGAGTTTTAATTCATGGACATTTTTTTCTATTAAAACGGTCGAGCATATACCATTTAAATTATGTGACAACAGTTGAAAATTTGCTACAAAAAAATTGAGATTTACCTCAGAAATTTTCTCGAAAAAATGTTGGAAATTTCTGAGTTTTAAAAATCAAAAGCATTTCCATTTGGTTCAAATGGAAATTGAACCAAATGGAAATTATTTGTGCTTATACCATGAATGCTGTGTCACACAGTCACAGCCATACAGTTTAGTTAAAAAAGAATTATTTTCTTTTAATCATTTTTATTGTTGACATGTTCATATTGCTCATTTTTATATAATTAAAACTGAAAAGATTTATTTATTAAGACATTTGTTGTTTTATTTCTTCAATAATATATTAAATAGACAATATATTACTTAAGCCAAGTATTCTAATTTTGTTAGAAAAGGAACAATGATTTTGGATCAATCATTGTTGATTGGATGGCTTTTTCCTAATAGGAAAAAGCCATCCACACTCATGCATTTTGACTAAAAATGTCCACATTGTCAGCCCTGGTTTAAGTATTTGAAGATTTTATTACTGAAGCAATTTCTTTCAAATAATATTTCAACAATTATGAAATCATCAGATAATAAACATCCTATGCAGCTTTTGTCAGAAGGAATTAGCCTCTTTTGCCATTATTCCTCTAAATATCATTTATCAAGAGCAACAAAACCTTAAAAAAGAACTTAAAAGATGAGTTTTACATATGCAAACAAAAAAATGGGCAAAAATGCTATAGTTAAAACAAAAAATGCTAAGAATGACCTTTTTTAAAAAAAAAAAAAAAAAATTGGCCTTATGTTGAATAATGCTAATTCTAGTGGCTAATTTCCATATAGTTTTACTAAAAAAAGCTATTGCTTCATATAAATGGTTGGGAATCTGGTAAAAGGAAAAAATATCCTTTGATGCTCATTGATCTTTTTTAAAATAATCTTAAACCTAATTACATTTCAGAAAGCATTTTCCTCTTTGCAGCCAAAAAAACACAATAATTTTCCCTTTGTGTTGTGATTTATATGAATGCTTCTATGTTTTTGTTGAAAAGACTTGATGCATTTCTCCTTGATGAGTGTATCTCCAAATAAAACAGGGAAGAAAGACATGTTACTATTTATTACAAGCTTTCTTAGATAATTTATCTATTTATTATTTAAAGCTTTAGGTATTTTACACTATTTATGAAACCAGGTCATAAGCAGAGTAAAAACAGAATAATCTTAATGTGCAGCATGTATTCTATTTATTTTTTAATTTGTGTGTATGCCGCCATCTTTACACAACATTTTCAGTTAAATAACTTTATTTCAGGTCAACAACACAGCAAAACTACAGAGGTCTACAAATTAATTGTAGTCGTACAAAAAAAAAAGAAAAAAAAGATGTAATCTGTTATTTCTAGATGATAAACCCAGTCAGGCCACTTCATGGCGGCTTTAAGAGTGACCAACCAGGAAAACAAAACACATCCAGGCCACACATACACCACCGGATGGTGGGGAGAGTAAACTGCAAGCTGGGCATTTGTTACAGCTGAACCTGGATCGGCCAGAGGTCACATTCAGTTCCTCAAACTCTACCGTACAAAAGTCTTAAATCACTCCAGTCTTGCTTCAAAGTTTGCACCCAAACACCCAGATTTCATCAGGATTTCCTAAGACCTTTTAAGTGTTTTTTTGGAGGCTTTTTCTATCCATTCTTTTGTAACTAAGCAATCAAATATATAGCAGAAGTTGTCTATACACCTTTTAAGGTTTTTTGGAGGCTTTTTCTGTCCATTTTTTTGTAACTAAGCAATCAAATATATAGCAGAAGTTGTCTCTACAGAGGATTAAAGAACAGTCAACCACAAAAAACTATCCAGAAGATAAATAGTATGTCTTTACAAAAAGGGGGAAATGATCCACCAAATGACAGGTTTCAGCTGATTGGTCTGTTCTTATTTTTAATAAATTGAATTAATCCCTTCAGACCTGATTTTTATCTACAGAACATTTATTTTATTGTTACTCCACACCAGCATTGAAATACAGGGGGGGATTTATTTATTTATTTATTTTTTTACAGTTATTTCAAGAAAGTCTGAGAGTTAACACACATAAAAAGGAATAATAATTACAAAACCACAAAAAAATCTATAAAATACTTAAATATACTATTTAATTTGCCTGCTATCATTTAAAGTCCCCCGGAATAACGCTCAGTGGGTCAAGTTGTATTTCCTAGTAAAAGTTAAGATTTACTGAGAGCTTCCAAAGTATTAGCGGCTCAGGCATTTCATAACTCATGAGACACAGTTGTGATGAAGAAAATATGGCGCAATTTCCAAGACCTGAACATGATTTCAAAAGGCCAAAGCCTGGATAAAGTTTCCCAAAAGACATCTGGAGATTCCTGAAAACGTGGGAAATAAAACTAAAGTGCACACAATGAAGCATGGTGATGGCAGCATCATGCCTGGGAGTTGTTTTTCATCTGTAACCGAGGCTTCAGTTAAGCTAGAGGGAATAATAAACACAAAACTGCTGAAGATGGAGATTTCATTTTTAAGCAAGAAGCAAACATTCAAAGCATCCTTAATCTTCTCATAAGGAAGATTAAGGTGCCCAGACTTGAATCTGACTCAAAATCTAAGAAAATCTGAAAAAAACTGATCTGGAGCGTTTTTGGAAGGAAGTTAAAGATTTGCTACACTGAAAAAAGCTGTTAGAAAAATAAGATACTTCTGCAAACACCTACAAGATTTCAGTTTGTTTTTATTAATGGTGAAAAAGATAAAAGTCACATTTAAGTTGAAAATGTCAACCTCTGAATGAACACAAAATTTTAGCAAGTATCTTTTAAATTATATTCAACTGGCACTGTGTCGTTGCCTAGTAACCCCACCCAAGCCCAGCCCTGTTACCTAGCAACCCAAGCAGAACTCCAGCACTTTGCTTAAGCAAAGCAAAAGCACAAAATCTTAGTACTTTTGGTCCAGTTTTTAATGCAAGTATCTTGGCACACTTGAAATAAGACAAAGTTAACTAACAAGTAACGTTTTAGCAAAACATAGGAGCTTCATTTTAGAGTCATTAATGTAAACATTATGTCATATTAGTAAAAATAGTACTTTTTAAATGAAATCTTAAAGAATTATTTACATAAAGCAAGCTCCTATATCTTGCTTAAAGGTTGCTCTTTCAAGTATACTAAGATATATGCTCTAGAAACTAGACAAGATACTTAGTAAGATTTTATATTTTTGCAGTCCAAGCATTTCTCTGAAAGTTGCTGGCCTCTCAACATGTAAATAAGGATAAAAGCAGCCAAGGTCTGCAGAAAAACCTTCTGAACACCTAAAGAAATATTGACCAGGACAAACTGGTGAGGAAGCTGCCTTGAAGAAAAACGGCTGAGTTCACTTTTAAATAACTGAGTACATAGAAGCAAAAATCCAATCCAATCTTCTGTGCTAACAAGATACTGGTTACTTCTGATATTTGATGTTTGCAGGAATAATCCGCCTCTATAATCCCACCTAATTCATAGAAACACGTTTCGTCAGAGTTTAGAGCTGTGTTGGCACCTGTTTATCTCCCGGAAGTTAATTTTCTCCTCAAACATCTCCAGTGTTCATGGCGCGATCATGGCAGACTAGGAGGATTTTGCAATAAACAGCAGTGTAAAACATACCCCATGATGTGACTCACTGCCTGTCTTCCTGTCTAACCCACTTGCTAGGATCTGAGCCAAGAAGTAAACTACATAGCCACGTTATCTTGGCTCCTGCTAGAAGCCAAGTGCAGCAGGGGGAGTGGAGCAAACAGCAGGCCAGCTGTGACGTCTTATGCCCTGTACCAGACAGCTGGGATAGAGGTACGTCTCACCTCTGTTGTTTCTTCCTGAAAAGCTTTCAGACTTCATAAGTCCTGAAATATTTTTGATATACTTAGTAACAGCATAGTGACTTATGCTTAAAGGGAAGTCTAAAACTAAGCACATAATACTCAAACTTCAACCTATTATACCTCATTGAACAGGTTGGGATTGGTCTATGGGTGATACAAAACATGTTCCTTACATCTTTTTCACAAAATCATTCTAAGATGATGACATTTTAGTCACTATTAGCACCCTAACTCGACCCTAAAATGGCTGCAAACAGATGCGCAATTATACAACCGTACATCTTTGAAAAGCAGAAGTAGAGTCTCCAGCACAATCAACAAAATTGCAGCAATTGGTTTCTGGATAGTAAGTCGACAACAAAACACTTGTCTTTTTCAGCAGCCATTGTACAGCGAATACAGAGGTAAAACCAGCTGACCAAATGTACTAGAGCTCCATTTGAATTGATATTTTTCAGACACCAGAAAACATTAACTAATTGCCATAAAACAGCTTGGTGGGGTTTTTAAGCACTTGTGCTGTTTTAGAAGGAGTTGAGAGCCAAATGAAAGTATAAAAACGGACAAAATGTGAATTTTCTTATAAGGGCCCCTTTAATGCTAAGGCTTATGCTGGTACTTTGGTGTAGGCTACTTATTGGTTCTTTCTGCCACAAAGTACTTAAGGTACCCTTTATATGAAAATACTCTGTACATTGATTTGTGAACTAAAACACAAAATGGTTTTAGTGTACTTAAAGTATACTAAAATATGAACTATAAGCATATAGCTCTATATTACAATGGGCGAAAAGAGAAGAGTATACTTCATTAAACTGAAACAGAGGCCAGAGCTTTTAAATCTGGACATATCAGTATCATGAATGAACTAAAAGAGACAGTAGTGGTAAAATATACTCATATTAAACTGATAAAATATGAATAAATTTCTGTCTCTGCATTCAGTTAGAACTTCTTAAAGTTAAATAACATTGAACTTTTTTCACATTAATGTAATTTGACAGAATACAGATGAAAACGTTTTTTATTTGACTGGTAAAATAATATTTAGGCACACAACTATTTTCTTACTGTCTCTATTTATGCGTCTCTTTAGAGTAGAGGGCCACATTAAACATTTTGGCGTGCCAAATTTGGCCCCCGGACCTTGAGTTTGATACGTTAAGACTTCAATGTATATTTTAGTAAAGTATACTTGAAGTATACCTGTAAACCAACACATTGGTTCAACTTGAAATGAACTTCAAGTGTGCTACGTCTTGCTAAAGGATGACGACCATCAACCTTTTCAGTGAGGAAGGAATCAGTGAAATGGAGGAAAACTCACGGGTGAATCTTCCCCAGTGGGTCTCGTTTCGCCTCCCGCTGACCGGTGTGTCTGTCCGCTGGCTGCGATCGTCCCGGATGAGCTGGCATTCACTGGTGATCCCTTCCACCGCTGCTTGTGTGACCCTGAGAGAGTGAGCGGGGAGCCCGACAGCTGGAGCAGATGAACACATGCCGAGGGAGGGAGAGAAGGAGGGAGAGACGGGGTAGGACGGCCCATTCTTACCCCCCCCCCCCGCTGGCCCCCTGCGCTGCCACCCTCCACCCCTCCCTGAGCCCCCCAGGCGGGGTTGCCAGATCTGTCTGACAGTTTAAAGCCCAAACGCAATGTAAAACCCGCCCAACTCCAAAAAAAGAAAGAAAAATCCCTCCCAAATTTCAGCGTGAAGAGTTGGGGAGTTACTTTTACTTTAGGCAAAGCAACTTTATTTATATAGCGCCTTCCAGCCAAAGACAATTCAAAGTGCTTGTACAAGAAATTAAAAACAACATGCAACAAGAAGATAGTAATAAAAATAAAAGATCAAGCAGATTAAAAATAGACAAAGTAAACATTAAAATTTTAAATATAGTGAATGAATAAAACAAAAAATTTAAGAATAGGCAACTTCAAATAAGAAGGTTTTTAACCTTGTTTTAAATAAACTCAATGGAGAGGCGCTCTTACAATGAGCAGGAAGCTTATTCCAGAGTGTTGGAGCATAAAAACTAAAAGCTGCTTCACCATGTTTAGTTCTGACTCTCGGAATAGTTAATAGGTTTGATCCTGATGATCTTAGAGGTCTGAGTGGTATATATGGTTGTAGAAGATCATAAATGTAGTCTGGGTTTCTATTATGAAGTGCTTTA
This sequence comes from Alfaro cultratus, assembly GCA_903066825.1. Taxonomy (NCBI): domain Eukaryota; kingdom Metazoa; phylum Chordata; class Actinopteri; order Cyprinodontiformes; family Poeciliidae; genus Alfaro; species Alfaro cultratus. Next base: position 51,213 of record CAEFZX010011617.1, on the reverse strand, counting down.
TAAACTATTAAGGAGATTTTAAATTCAATTCTTTGAGCAACAGGCAGCCAGTGCAGGGATCTTAGAACTGGACTGATATGCTGATCCCTTTTTGTTTTAGTCAGGACTCTTGCAGCGGCTTTCTGGAGAAGCTGGCGCTGTCTTATTGCTTTTTTTGATAATCCAGTAAAAATGGCGTTGCAGTAATCGAGTCTACTAAAAACAAAGGCATGAACTAGTTTCTCAGAATCTTGTGGAGTCGTCTAATTTTAGCAATATTTTTGAGATGGTAGTATGATGTTTTTATGATAGATTTGATGTGGTTATTAAAGTTCAGATCAGATCCATGATCACCCCCAGATTGTTGGCTTTGTCAGAGCATTTTAATCCAACAGACTGAAGGTGGGTGATTATTTTTAATCTATGCTCTGTTGGTCCAAACACTAATATTTCAGTTTTGTTTTTATTTAGTTGGAGAAAGTTATGGCCCATCCAGACATTAATCTGCTCAATACATGCAGTGAGTATTTGAACCTGACTGTAATCTCCTGGTGAAAGACTGATGTACAGCTGTGTGTCGTTGGCATAGTTGTGGTATTCTATCTTATTATTTTGTATAATTTGAATTAATGGAAGCATATAGATATTGAAAAGAAGCGGCCCCAGGATGGACCCTTGGGGAACTCCAGAGGTAATTTCATTCAGCTTGGATTTAAAGTTGCCTATGGACACATAAAAGGTTCTGTCGGACAGAACCTTTTAAGCCAGCTGAGTACTACACCGGAAATGCCAACCCAATTTTCTTATCAAGATAATAAAATATCATGATCAACTGTATCGAATGCTCCAACTTCAACATATTTTTAATAAATAAAAGTAAAATGTAGCAAAATTATTTAGAGTATTTTTACTGATGACTATGACTGTTAGTCGTTGATGTCACATTCCACAGATCCTTGACATTTCAAAATAAATATTTAGAAATAATTTTCAGTAAAAATCTGCTAAATGTTGTAAGTTTAACTGATTTATTTCAACGGGATAGCGCATATCAATTAACGTACAATGTTGTGCATTATTAGAGAAGTATAGTTGGTCAAAATTGGTTTATATATTCTTCAAGTTAATTTTATTTAGTCAAAAAGTTATTTTTCCTGACACTGATGTACAAGTTAAGTTGTGCTGCTTTTGACAGTTGGTGGTTACCATAGCAACCAGCAACTGACAGCTCATCCATCTTTCTTTCTCTGTTGCCGTCAGGGCAGAAGATGGACGTTGACCACCAGCTTATTTTCTTTTGTTCGAATAAATACAGAGAACCAGAGTGTGTTGTGAAGTCAACCCACTGGGAAGAAGGGTTACAAATATATATCGGATTTAGCTAAGTGCTAATTTCCATCCGTAGTCTCATGAAATTTTAACAACAACAAAGCTACTTTTAATTTTTTTTTTTCCAGCTCAACGTGTTAAAAAGAAGCCCAATTGGGCGGAAACCAGCCCCAATCTGGCAACACTGCCCCCAGGGTGAAATTCCTGGTCTGCGGCCCAAATACCGAAATTCCAAATCTGTCCAAATCACACAGATTCACACACACACGCCCCCTCCTCTCCGCTTTCCTGGTCCCACAACACACCTGGTTTCATTTAAACCAAACCCCCGCAAAAGCCCCAGGCTCCCCCACCCTTCTCCCACTTACCCCCCATCTATCTGTGCTCACCAGCTTTTCCTTTTTTCCAACTTTAAGCCCTCGCTGTCGTCCAATCTGACATGAGGGGATATTTATAGCAGTGGGAGAAATAACTTAATGGAATGTGGACCAAGAAAAACATCAAGCGACTTTCCAAAGAACTACCAGGGAAAACTTGTTCGTTTCTTCCTGAAACAAAATGCAGAAAATTATAATCACGCTCCTTTCTTGTTTGTACATGACTAAAGGATTTCTGTTTCTTTGCATTATGATGCAAACTAATCAGGATGTTGCCCAACAAAAGGTAGTTCTTATGAGTCAACTTAGGGTCAAACAATGAAACAGCAGGAGGAAAATAACTTTTAAATGGAGAAATTAGTGGGTTATTTTAAAAATGTATTGATTAAATTTAACTCCAGTTCCATATGAAACTAGTTATATCTTTTAGACTTTCAAATATTTCCGCCACAACCGAGACAAATTTGTTTATTTTATTCAAGTAACAAAAGTCTACTTGGAAAAACTGCTCAGATATAATCATTAGCTGTATGAGTGTTTGTCTGTGTGGTGTTATATTTTCTACTTTATTTCTATTTTATTGTATATTCATTTTTTAACTTGAATGCAGATGCAAATTACCTTATGTTATAATCTGGTACAATGCATCAGATGGTGACATTTATGTTTGAACTGTACATTACATTCTTTTTAAAACAAAGTATTATTATTATTATTATTATTATTATTATTATTATTATTATTATTATTATTATATGCTGTCTGAAGTTGAATCAGACCAAATCTCTCCTGGTTTAGTTCAGAATTACCCAAATTATTTCTGTTTTCAAAATGATAAAGAATCTGCCTCCAGTGTGCCTGTTAACCAATCAGAAGCTTCCACAGCCATGATATCATCATCTGGGCGTTTCCTCATTGTTTAAACAGACAGTAATCATTCTGTGCATAAACGTATGATTCTGAAGGCATGAATAAATAAATATCTGACATATTCTGTCATTATTGTGGCGCCTAGCAAATAGAAATAGTTTTGGTAATTCTGACTGACCTGAAACAAGAAAAGTTTGGTCTGATTTAACTTCAAGCAGTGAAAAAAAAAAAGTTTTTATCTTTTTTTTTTGTCATACATAGATGTTCAGTTTCAATTGTATTTTTATTACAGTTGAAAATCTGACATTTTAGTAAAATAAAAGTAGGACAAATTTTAAATATTGACACCTTGCCACCTAAATTAGTTAGTACCGTAGTTTCCGGACTATAGAGCGCACCTGATTATAAGCCGCACACAGTACATTTTTAAAGGAAAAACCATTTTGTACATACATAAGCCACACCTGTCTATAAGCCGCATGTGCCTACATACAGACGGTACACAGAAAGAGTTTTCAAAGTTTTAATAATACACCTTAGCTTTTCTTTCCAAACAGTGCCTGAGACGTGGCAGTAACACAGCAGCAACACGGTAGTAACACAGCACTAACAGGGCTGGTTAAAAAAAACATACCGGTAAAAGTCACTCAGAGCCTCTTCATCTTCCTCCTGTGCACTGAGACATGTTAAGTTACATTAAACTTTAGTCTTGCTTGACACATACAGTATATTTCACCTGTCTCACTCTTACCTTTTCTGCTCTAGCGCCCCTGGTGGCCGTTAGAAAAAATGCATAAATAAGCCGCATCATTGTATAAGCCGCAGGGTTGAAAGCGTGTGACAAAAGTCGCGGCTTATAGTCCGGAAATTACGGTAAATGAGTTTTAGCAATGCATTCACCAAAAAGCCGTTTACTGGAAATCTGGCATTAGATGCTTCAGTGAAGGTGAATCAGTCTCAGGTTTTGTCAACTTGCGCTAATGAAATATTTTCATAATTCTTAAAGACATGAATGTCAGACACTGGTAACTCTGCTATGTTTTATCCTTTAAATCGGCCAAATTTCTCAGCTCACTTTGCTTTGCACTTTGCTTTGTAAAACATTTGGACTGAAACTGACTGACTGAGCAGCCAGATATAAAACCTGTAAGACGTACAGAGAGTCTGGAGAACCGTCAGGGGCCAGCCTGGCAGAGATCAGTGTCCGTCCTGTGATTGGTGGCTTCCTTCCAGCAGGAAGTTATGAACAGAGTTTTAAAGCTGCTGCAGGCCTGCAGACATTCACATGGAAGCTGGACCAGATATGGCTCTGCTGAAGGTTCGGCTGCTGCTGCTGGGGCTGGGTGAGTCGGACACACTTCCACTGGCTCTCAATGCTATGAGTTATGTTGATCTGTGTTTTATTTTAATTTTTTTCATTATAAAGCTGTCATTTTGGTTCCTCATTTCTACTGTGTGGCTTTATTTGGCAAAAAATAGAAACTTTTCTTCTCCAGGTTTTGCAGTGAGCTCAGCGTCTCTGCAGAAGAGAATCATTGGAGGTCAGAACTGTAGAGACGATGAGCGACTCTATCATGTGACGGTCTATAGATATAATCAAACAGGAGGAAGGTTCTGTGGAGGATCTCTGATCAGTGATCAGTGGGTTCTGACTGCAGCTCACTGCTGGGACTCAGATCCAGGATGGTGAGCAAGAAAAAGTTTGACTGAAAAATCACCAATAACTGATTGGTTTTTTTAATAATTGTCTTTTTTTTGCCTAGGATTAATGAGGTACTTGTAGGAGTTCATCCTAGAAGTGCTCCAAAGCGGATGTATGGAATCACTCAACGTGAGGTTTATAGAGACAGCAACGGTCGTCAACATGACATCATGCTCCTGAAGCTGTCAGGAAAAACAACAATCCAACCAATCAAACTACCTGACTGTCCAGATACTCTCCTGCTGTAAGTTTTCTCAAATTTCAGAACTTGGTTCTTCATCTGCCAGATAAGGCAAAGTTCATCCAGGACTGTTTTGAGCTCTGGTCTCCCAGAATTAGTTGTTTTTCTTAATGTGACTCATTTTTAGTTTTGTTTTTCTTGTGTTTCAGTGGCACCAGGGTTCAGTTTGCAGGTCACGGACCAACACAAGTTGGCTTTTTTAACAGAAGAAGTGAGATGAATGTTCATGTTTCTCGTTGTTTTTGTTACTTCAAAATGATTCAGATGATTTGAATCAGTTTTTAGACTCTCTGGTGAAGCTGAGCTTAGCAAGCCAGTTGAAGTTTCGATACTCAAAAACTCTCTGAGATAAACTGCATAAAGCTGAAATAGGAAGTTTTGAGAAAATTATTAGCTTAGCCTGAAAATTTGAGCAAGCATACAAAGTGAGCATGGTGTACATGAGCATTAACAGCACTAAGACCCTCCTCTTGGCTCTGATTGGTTGTTTTTGACCTGGCGTGATGCATTTCTGCAGGCTGATAGGACAACAAGGAGGAAGTGGAGGAGATCAAGCTTATCATAGATTAGATTAGTGACAGTTTTGATACAAATGTAAAAAAAATACATTTTATATAAGTAACGTACTGCAGTTTAATAACCACAGATAACAAGGTGATATCCTGAGCAAAATGTGTCAACACTTAAACAGACCTTACATGTTTATGCTGCTTTTTCTCTGCAGTCATAGAAAGTCCAGGTGATCTTCAGTGTGCAGAGTTAAAGATTGCTAAACATGAGAAGTTGGAAAAGGCACTGGCCAAAGTCGGGTTCTTTGTGTTCAGTTACCAGAAGTGGTATAGCATGGGAAGCTCTAAGAAGGACTCATCTCCTGTATGTCAATTTTCTGCACAAAATTTAGACATTGTTTCTATTTTATCTAATAAATCACAGCAGCAAAACAACTAAAAGCTTTGTGTTTGTGACAGGGCGACTCTGGTGGAGGACTTGTGTTCAAGAACAGGCTGTATGGCATCGGTGTCTTCGTTGGAGATTCACTGTATGCATTCACGAAACCAACTGGTTTCCTGGATGTCTGTGCCTACAAGCAGTGGATAGATGACACAATTAATTAACCAAACACCCTTGGTTGCTAAATGTGTCTATTGTGGCTAAATGTTCCCAGCATCATAAAATGACAAAGTTCAAATTTAATCTTTAAATTTCAATTTTCAGTTGATTCATTTTCTGATTTACTGCTGAATTATTTAGAGATTTAAGTTATTGTGTACAAGCTAATCTGTGATAATATCTTATTTCTCAATAAGTAAAGCTGCTGTTTGTAATAATCAGTAGTAATATCCACTGTCACATGACTAGGAAATAAATGGCTGTTCTCTGATCAGATTGTCGCTTTTGTGCTTATTTCTGGTTGTTAGTGAAGAAAATAACAGATTTTAAAATATTGAACACATATTAAACTTTAAAGGCAGTTAAACGAACTTAGAATCCAGAAAAACTACTTCTAGAATAGGTACATTAAAAATTTGAACATACTTGGAAAGCACAGAGGATTCTCCAGAAGAAGCAGAACGTTTTGATATATGAATTAATAAAATTGGTTCAAGTTTGCAGAAAACATAAACCGAAAAACATAAAACAGGATTTAAATCAGTGAGAATGCAGCAATCTTACTAATTGCTGATTAAATCAAATGTATTTAGTAGCTGATAGATGCAAAGATTGATTCCTCCTAAAATGAGTAACATTACTGACAACTTTGAGCATCCTTCCTGAGAGGCCTTTTCAGAACCGCTGTGATACAGACTGCTACAGTAAATTCTGCCCACAGCCATCATCAACATTTTATTTCCTTTTGGGATTAATAAAGCATTTTTGTAATTAGGTTTTCTCATTTATACCACGTTTTTTGATGTGCACCTCCAGTATTTTTGGGTTTTCAAAGTGTGCTTTGTTTATGTGGTGGCAGAAAAAGCAGCTGTCATTACGGCCACCTCCTCTCCAAACTGCCCCTCCTGGTTGCTCCCCCACGGCCACACACAGACACCCCACACACATGATGTTCAGATCCTGTTTAAAAACACTCAAATAGTTCAAATTCAATGCAGCGTTTAAAAAAAAAAAAAAAAAAAAAGGATTTGATTCCCCTTCTGCTCTCTTATCTCCACCCAACACCCAACGGATAATAAATCCTGTGTCCTGTGCTGGGTTAATGGGAACATCTCTGCCATTTAACGCCACACATAAAACACAAAGACGTGTTAAATGGGAAAAATAAAACAGAACGACACCCCAGTGGTAAAACCTTTATTTTATTTATAAACCAAATTTACAGAAACACAACAATGAATGGGGCAATAATGGAACACGGAACGTAAGAAATGGATCTCTGCCAAAACGAAGAGAGAGAGAATAACGGCTTCAGAGAGGAGGCAGACGACTGGGGAAACAAAAAGCAGAGAGGAGGAGAAACCCCTCAGTCGTGATACATTTTGAAGATGCAGCTTTTGATCACGCCCATATATCTGTCCCACACAGCCTGGTGTCTGAGGGCAGAAAACAAGCAGTCAGTGGGTGAGTGATGCGAAGTCAGAGCTGCCAAGCAGGAATTGTGAAATCTGTGCAAAGAGAGTAAATGAGGCAACCGGGGTCCCCTGAGTTTAACCAGGGGGTCTTTGCTGCTATTTATGAATATCTCTTTGTTAGGCCTGAAGCAGAGCGGGGCTGTGTAAACCTTTAATTACATTCCTGAGAGTTTACATGAGAAACAAGGCGACTACAGTTACAGAAACCACATGGAAGGCATGCCAGAACAGAGATGACAGCTTCAATGATGACGACCTGAGCTGAGGATTCTGCTGATGAACGTCGCCTTTTCTGGGGGTTTTCACCAGTTTTTTTTTTTTTTTCTTTTTCAAAAGAGAAGTTGTACAAGGAGTTCACAGTAGCTGCGATTCCTTTACAAACGTACGCAAATCTTTGTTGGTAAAACACAATTTTGCAATTCTGGCGTTTCCATTAGATCACTACAAGTTGTCTTTGTTATGGAGTCTTCATATTACATTTTCTCCTAGTAAAATATTATTGTGCATTGTAATATAAAGAAAAATTATTTTAACCTGATAGCCCAGTAGATTTGTTAAATTGCAACATTTGTTGCATTTTCAGCTGGTGCGGTTCACTTTCACACCGCACTGTGGTGGCGCTGCACCATGAACCACAGGAGGAAACGACTCAAAAGAAGACATGAGCATCAGATTTTAGTGTTTAGTGGTTGTAGGATTTGTTATTTGGCTTTGGTAAAAGACTACCAGCCATTTCTCACTGTAGCGTTAAACTCACAAGTTTGTTTTGGTTGTATTTACCCAGAATGCCCTGTGCTGTAGTCCACTTCCTGCTTTTGGAGCAGTTCGAAGGCATATGTGAACACCAAGCGGACCGGAGACTGCTCCAAAAGCAGGAAGTGGGCCATAGCTCAGGGCATTCTGGGTAACCAAAACAAATGTTAGTCTATCGTGAGAAATGGCTCGTGGTCTTTAGCCCAAGAAAAAGGAGAAATCCAACAACCCAGCTAAAATCTGCGCCACTCAATTTTTGTTTACATTTTGCAAAGAAGGAAGTTGCGCTCATGTCTTCTTCAGAGGTTTTTGTGTCATTTCCTTCAGTAGCTCTTGGTGCAGCGCCTTCACAGACGAGGAGGGGAACAAGCTGTTCTAATTGTTTGGAGCGATTGACTCAGTGCAGTTCAAAAGTGAACCACAGCAGCTGAAAATATAACAAATGTTGCCAGTTCTTGTTCTAGTCTACTGGATTAACAGGTGTGAAAACACCCTTAGATTGTTCTTCAGTTTCCTGAGTTTCACTCCGACCGATAAAAGCGCGTTAACTCACTTGAATGAGTCCAGAATGTGTGCAGAGTTGGTGTAGTGGGTGAGGTAGAGTTTTATGTCTGCAGATGTCCATCGGTCTGAACGGCACGGCTCAATAAACTGGAAAAGAAAAGAAAAGGAGGAAGTCACGCAGCCTTGCAGACCAACAGATCTGAGATCAGATACTAACCTTCTCTACAAGATCAATGAAGAAATCTCTGACATCTTTGGTGTTTGTTAACTTTGTGGCAATGTTGACGAGGCCTCTGGAGAGATTCTGTGGCAAAAAGAGAGGAATAACGTTTTCACAGGGACAGTTAACAACAGATTACATTTTACCTTAAACCAGGAAGTGTTCCTCACTTTAAAATTAGCTTCCATTTCTGCGAAAGCTTTCGTTTTTCCTCTGAGAGCCGTGCAGACCAAACTGAGAGCAGAGCAGAGAAAGAAACAGGAAATTAGATAAAAGTGTGCTGATAAAGCTTTGTGAGAAAGCCAGGCCGTTTCTCAGCCATCTGCACAAAATTGGAGCGTGTTTTCGTTACCTTTTGTGTTGATCCAGCAGATCTTTGTCGGTGATTAAAATCTTCAGCTCTTTCAGCTCCTGTAAAAACTCCTTGTCCAAGTCGACGTCCATGTCTTCCACCATGTTGTCTATAAAGAGCATTCGAGTTGAGACTTCCACGAATCATTTTAGAATAAATTAATTTCTCAGAATTGTCTCTGTGTCAAACACACTCATTATCAAACTGTTTTGTTCCTAATTGAAACCATTCAGACTCAGAATTAACTCAAACCAGGATGAGTGAAACTCGAAGGACCTCTGGTGGTCACTGAAAGAGCCACAGTGAACCACTTGTTTTCTTAAGTACAGCTTAAAACTTTGCTTTAAAATGTTTTTAAAGCAAAGTTTGCTTTAAAATGTTTTTAAAGCAAAGTTTTAAAAACACTTGGATATACAGGTTTATTATTTCAAAGCTGCATAAGTGTTAAATCTCAAGAAATTACGATGTGACATTTGATTAATGAGCTACACAGCAGCTAAACGTGGTATAAGTGGAGTTTATGTTTTAAGTCGGTAAAAAGCGGCAAAGCAAACAAGTAAAATCCCTCACCAACGGCCCCAACTGTCCAGTTGTTGATTAGCTGCCCGGCGCAGGAAGCAAAGTCCTGGAAGGTGAGATACTGCAGCTTTTTCTTCCCCGTCTCAAAGCGGTTGTTGGCAAAGAAAACAATGGCAGCGTAATCCCTGCAAAAAAAAGACAGAAAAAGCAGCAGTTTTGATGCGTTAGAGAAGTGTTAGAATATTGAGGCTAAGAACATCTTTATAAATTTCATTACAAGACTAAAGTCTTAATAATACAAGAATAAAAAGTTGTAATAAAATGAGAATAAAGTAATAATATTCTGAGAATAAAGTCAACTTAATGTGAGTATAAAAAGTCAGAATAATATGAGAATAGTCATATTATGAAAATTAATCAAGTTTATTTGTATGGCACATTTCAGCAACAAGGCAATTCAAAGTCATAAAAACACAAAAATAAAACGTCTTAATATTACAACCTTGTTCTAAAAATATTATGACCTCATTCTCATACAATTTATACTCGTAATATAACAACTTTATTCCAAAATATTATGACTTTATGATAAATATATAAAACACATCCAAAGCATTTTAAACCCAGCTGTGTTCACTCAATACCTTGCGAGTTTGTCAGAGAGAAGGAAATGCTGACGTATGTTCTCCACCAGGGGTCCCTTCAGCTCTTCCACAACTTTGAAAACACGTTTGAAGTTGTCAAACTGAAATACAGCAGATGACGCAGGAGGCTCGCTAAATTACAGCATCGTGACTCGAACAACAAGCCAATCCCAACCAATAAATTCTGCTCTGTCGAAAATGTTGAAATGACTTCACACAAAGCAAAAAAGAAGAGCTTGGGGAAATTTCTTTTTCCCATTTAAAGAGTTTTACAGCCTGAGAGTAAATGTCTCAACACTGTCTTCTTTTACCTGTCGTCTGCAGCTTTTCAGAGTCACACCTGTCTTGGCGCCGATATCATCCAAGTCTTTCTTTGTTCCTTTGGAGAGTTTTTTTCCTAAGACCTCACGCACAAATACATCATCAAAGGCATAATACCTAAACAAAAACACACAAATACTTTACATGCATTCTCATCTAAATTAAAAATTTACATGACAGAAACAAGAACTAAAAATGTTGAGACGGCAGAGTCACCTCTCTATGAGCATGGTTTGCCGGTGAGGGGGGATCTGGAAGAGCAGCTGGTTTGCAAGTTTGGCCGGACTCTGCAGCAGACGCTCACACATCTGGAAAGTCCTGTACTGGTCCATGGTGTCGCTCAGGAGAACATCCTGGTTTGCTTCACACTCGTCCAGCACGCCTCCCGCCATGCGCACCTTCACAGCATCATTCACTGTCAGATAAAATCCAAGCCCCATTAATATGCTTATCATATTCCTGTTTACATGTTGTGTTGTGGGATCAGTTGAGTAATTAATCGTGTCCATGTTAACACCAGACTGACTACTGGAGGAACAAAAAGTACTTTTTACAACATAAACATGGTCACAAGATGCTGTTAAAAAAAATTTAAAAGCTTTTTTGTTCAGCTATGCTTATCCAATAATCCACTCTAGGCTTAATTAGATATTTTATAATGTAAATAATCAGAAGCTACTGCAACTTTACAGTGGATCCATGTTGCTCCTAATATTTAGGGTGTGGAGGAAAACAACATTCCTTGCATGTTTTTCCCACATGCGACCACATACTTTATCTTTTAGATCTCTAGTTCCTGGGAATTGCTAAAGCTACTGAAGTGCTTTCAGTGGCTTAGTTTTGCCCAAGTGTTGCACTGAGATCATTTCATGGCCACTTTTCTGTAATCTTGATGACACAGGAAACAAAATGCCATTAGATGGATTGTAACATTATTTTTAAGGATGCATAAAGAGAGCAGAGGCTTCGCAGTGAAGCTGTGAGCAAAGAAGCAACAATAAATCTGTTTCATTCTCTGTTTATTTTTTTCTGCTAGGTCATCCCAACTTGAATTGCTTACTTTAATACTTTAATTTAGAAAAAATAATTTCCCTTACAGATAAATCAAGTATTTTTAAATTGAACTGAAATTCTAGTTCAGGGGTAAGAGTTTTTCCTGCAACATTTACAATCCAAAAGAGCCGATTTTGCTGCCAGTCCAGTTGAATAAAATGGATTTAGAGCCACAAATATTATCTGACCATTTGAAAAATCACATCTAATAATGTTTTATAAATATCTACTACAAGAAATCTGTTGTAATTTTTAAAATGCAACCAATTTATTCCTATTTTTAGGATTTAATTAAAAGCAAAAAAACATAAAATTTGTTCAAAAAGATGATTGTTACTTTTCTTATACAGAATGTTTTGAAAATTAGAAATAATTAGAACTTCACAGGAAAGTTGGCGTAAACAACTCTTTATTTCTATCCTATTTTGAAGGAACCAACATTTTATGCACATCTCTGTTTCTGCTGGAGGTTTCATCCAGCTAAACGAAGGTGGTTCCTCTCCACTGTCCCCTCATGCTTGATGTGCAACTGCTGTCATGCAATTGGTAGTTTCTTAAATGAATAACTTATAATCAATTGATCAAATGAAGCTATCTGTACTGTAATATAATAAACGAGCCTGAATCTTTTAACTAATTTGGTTGTACATTTCTGCACAGCTGAATACAAACTAGATTTCTTTGCATTGAGTTGACATTAATGAACCTAATTAAATAAATTCCTTTGTAATCTTTTCTCGTTGGGATGAAAATAAATTCTGCTCCTCTGATATTATTCCCTCACTTATTCAAACATGTACTTTTGTACTGCTCTATTTACAAGCCTATTAAAGTAAACACATTCAGTTAAGGATTCATGATCATACCTGTGTATCCATCCAGCCAGAGCTGGTAAACCTCCTCATCCATGATGGTGGTGTTACCAACGAACACGTCAAGCTCTACGGCCATCTGCGAGAAGTAAAAAGAAAAGCTATTCAACATTAACACGTAGCGATATGCACTTAGCTGCCTCAAGACCTAATGTTGTCATTTTATATTTTATACCTTGATTTTAGGGGTGTAACAAAACCTGATTTAACAGTCTATCTTTAATAAAAGCGGATCTTCAAGGTGAAACGTTCATCCTGTCAGCTGGATTTAAGCAGTTTTACTCATTAGCTAAATTAGTTCAAGGTTAGCTTCTCTGTTAGCCTCGTAAAACGAGCAGCAGTTAGCGACATCAAACTGATCATCAGAAGGCAAAACTGTAAATTAGGACTGAATAAAAATTGTAATGTGGCTACAGACAATTAGCTGCAGCTCAAACGTTTGCGATTAGACTAGGAATAACGCTCAAACGGCTCCATCTTAATAGGTGCGCAGTGTCAACAACAGCAGACATACAGCAGCACACGCTTCCGCATTGGTGACGTCACGCCGTACGTAAATCGTTTGGATTTTTAAATATAAAAATAAAAACAATACAAGAAGTATATACATGATCGTATCATGTATATGCTCTTTAGAAACATTTTTATTTATTTATTTTTTATTATTTATTTTTCGGTAAAACAACTCCCGTGTGATTCAAACGGCAGCTGTGGTTGCCATGGTGAAGTTAAGGTCGCGCTGATCTGACTATGACGCGGTGCTGACTGTAATGGAGAGTTGGGGTTTTTTACACTTAAACAGACATTAGAGCAAACTAAACACTGTGATGTTTCTGTAGTAGGAAGTTTTCCAGGGACCTTAATACAGTCAGGTAGAAAAAAATTAGAACTCTGTTAAATATTAAATTCTTTATTACAAGAAATGTTCACCAGTGTCTAATTTCTCTCTAATTTGCATCAAAACAACAAATGTTTTTACCTGATTAATCTCTATCAATAAAATTATATTTTCTATTTTAGGAAAAAATTAGTATTTATTTATAACTGGTGTATAAACCCCTTTTAATTGAAATACATCTATCTCCATTTGTATCTAAAATTGCTCTGAGGAAAGTTTACCCCACTCTTCACTTTCAACTTTGAGATATTTGAGGTGAGACTTACATCCCACAAATCCTCAAAGCCTCTCAACATTCTGAGTTTTGACTTGGAGTTTCCATTTCTCAATGCTAATCATGCTGAATGGTCCTCAAATCTTAAGATTTTCCTCAATTTGTTTAATTTGTCTTTGGGATTAATAAAGATCCATTTGCATGTTTTCAGGTATGAAATGACCAAAATCACTAAATTACAAAGGACTAAGACGACAGACATCCATTTAGTGGCTAAACAAATGACAACAAAATAAAAGTAAACAAAAAAACAGACAAGTATTAGAATGAAAATGATCTTAAAAGCAGCCAAAGTCCAAAGACGAACAGTAAAAGATCTTCAGAAAGCTGAATAATACCTAAGATGATTTTAAAATAACATTGGCTTTCAAACTATTTTTTAAATTAAGTGCTAAAAGCAAAACAGGAAAGTCAGTCAGCTATGTCTCTCATTGTAGCATGTCCAACTATTCCAAAAGTTTAACTCCCCAAATTGGATTAAATAATACAAGTGAACCTTTTATTTTATCTATTTTCATCGATTTCATGAATAGCACAGACAATGTTCTTTTTAATTAATTTCTATTGTGAATAGAAGTGAATGTTTAATCTGTTTGACAACGAAATGGCAAGGATAATTAGTGTTGGAGCTGCTGAAATCCGAAGGAAGTAAGAATATGCTAGAAAACATTGAGATTGAAATGTTGTTCTCTCAAAAGAAAGGCTGCACTAATTTAAATGAGTTCACCAAAGCCTGTTTATTTGTCACTCTCCAAAAAGGAAAAAAACCCTCTGCTATAGAGAAAGCTTAATGAGTTCATTAATAGAAAACATGAGTCTTGGAAATTTCCTGCACAGTGTGAAATTTCTTGACTCAGCATAAACTGTTCATTCTACTGAGAAAGTCTTGAGTGGTCAGACTGAAACTTACAATTAAAATGTGACGACTGAAACTACATGAAACATCTGGCAGCGAGATATAGCCTTTTGTTGACTCTTGTCCTTTAATATATACTTTCCGTAACTGGGGAAAGTGTCAGATCCAGAATAGGACCCCTTCAACAGGATGCACTTCACTTGCACACAATCTGCTCTCTTTTCCTGCACAGATTAATCCATATAAATCCCTGTAAATCCTTCTCCTCACCCTCCCGTTTCTGTGTTTCTGCATGTGTCCTTCAGAATGACAACATGTGTGAGAAAAAAAATAAAAACCAACCCCCTTCTTCCACCCACGCCCCCGGTCAACTCGTTTTTTTGTCAGATCTCTCGCTGCACATCAACACTCTCATTTCTAAACTCCCATGACACCCTGATTCCATCCCCAGATTCCTCTGAGCGCAGTTAACACCCTATATTGTTATGGCCTCCGTGAAACAATGGAGGTGGGACAGAGGGCGGAAGGATGTGGCCGAATACCTCAGCATAAACCGATGGGAAAAACACACACACACACACACAAACGCCTGCAGTCAAACTTTCCAACTGTGTTCTTTGAAAAGAAACAAGTCGTGTCTCCTGATACAGACAGAATGTGCTGTGCTTTTCGGGTGAACTCCAAAAGCCTTTAGGACACAATAGAGATAGTTTGAGCTTCGAGGATGAGATCACGGTTGTAAACGGATAAATCCAAAGGAAGCACGGTCACATAGAGAACTTTTCCTATTCGTTTCCGTTGTAAACTGAACTTTTCCATGTCTGCGTGGTCTAACATAGTAAAAGGGTTATAAAAAAACCTTTAAATTTAAAAGTACAAATGTTTCTGAAGTTGTAAAATAAATCTGTTTACAATGTTGCTTAAAGAAACTCAAACTATTTAAATCTGAAAGATAAGATGTTCAAAAATGTTAGATACAGTATTGATGCATATTTATGGTGTGTCAAGCAACCACTAGAAAGATTAACGCTTCAGATTACTGGAGACTGTCAAGTTAACAACTATCAACATTAATCTTCCTGGAAATAAAGATAATTCAAAATAAAACCAAACCAAGTCACTTGAATCAGGAATATTTTTAAATATTTTATTTAATAGAAAATCAGGCTTCATCGTAGAATTCAGATATTTTTCAACTGTCTACATTTTCAGAAAAAAGTCAGAGTTATGAGATTAAAATCAAAATTGAATCTCAGATTTTTATTTTCCAAAGACGTCAGTTTTCTTAGATTAAAGTTAGAATTCTGACTTTTTAATCTCAGAATCCAGATTTTAAAAAAATCAGATTTAAAAAAAATCCAAATTCAAAGGAAAAAGTCAGAATTCTATATTTAAAAAAATCTGGCATTTTAAATATTTTGAATTATATCAGATCAGAATTCTTTTTTTTTTCCAAACATGTAAACATTTTGAGAGAAAATGTCAGTTTTGTGAAATTAAAGCTAAGATTAATTCTCACTTTTGTCTAGAACTTTGAGCTTCTTAAAAGTTTTTTTTGCTGTTGTCGTTATTAAAGTTTTTATTATTTCAGAACATATATGTATATAACCCCTCCCAATTCCAACCAGCTTTTAACATTCGGAACAGTTGAAGATTTCTATAATCTGAGGATTATTCTGGCAGCCGCGATCGTTCCCACCTGCACCACGGTGTTTTGGTGTTTTGACATATTAAGCGTCACTGTTTGATCCCCCAATAAGCAGAGTCTTGGTGACATGGGTATCCCCACACCTATCCACTTTCCGATGTGTTGTAATCCTGCTTTCCAGAATGGGGAAATGCATTTACATTCCCATATTGCATGTATAAAAGTTCCTGATTCCGTTTTGCATTTCCAGCATAGGTTATTGGCGAGCAGGCCCATTCTATGGAGCCTGGATGGGGTGCAATAAAATCTATGTACCATCTTATAGTGTGTAAATTTCCCTCTCGATTCTTTAATATATTTCCCATTATTTGAAAGTACTTTCAACCATTCTTCATCACTGAAAATGCAGCCCTCTGCCAGACAATACCCAGACTTTTACATACATCCTTAAAAGTAAAATTTATAAGAATAAAGTAATTTTTATGTGACCTTAAACCTCTTAAACAAAGCTTTAAAATGAATAGGTCTAACTGCAGGTGGAACTCCAGAACATTTACCATATTCACACCTTTTTAGTTGTTATTTTGCATCATCTCCTCAGCTAATCCAGTTGTTCTATCTGAATCATTCTTTCGTGCTTTTACTTTGAAGGCCTCCTGTGTGTGTTTCCGATAGCGCTGCAGCTTCACGCGCAGCTCAGCAGGCTCGTTAAACTGGCGGAGGCAGACATTGTTGTGGTAGCAACTCAGCTCCGGAGGATGAAGCGCCTGTAAGGAGCAGGTAACGGGTCGGGTCAGATCGTTTTATCTCCTTTCTTTTTCTTTTTGTCTCTGTTTTACCGTTTTTGTTTTCGTTTTTTAATAAAAATGTGGTGCCGCCCCCGGTAGAAGACACCGCCGCTCCGTTAACGGAAATCTGCCTCCATTCAACCGAAGCGGAGCGGAGCCTGACGACGCGATGCTGCCGACCTGAAAACCCACAACATCTGCGAGGTTTTGCATCCGTGGGTAGCGGGGTAAAATCTCGGCGGACCCGGTCGGAGATAAGCATCTCCGCAGGGCGGATGTTTTCTCGGGAAAACGGACTGTTGAGCTCCGAGAGGCCTTTGGAAAACACAGCCTACTGCTGAGGAGATGGTGATGATGATGATGGACTGACATTAATCGGAGCTTGCGGTGCATCCTCACACCCGACCTCATTAAGGCCTTGAAGAAAGCAGTCTAAATAAAGAAATCACATGACACAAGAAGAGGATGATGTGAAAACTCTCAGCTGAGAATCAAATACAGCAACATTTGTGGGGGGTTTGAATAATTTCTCAGGGACTCTGTAGGTTTTCTGGCTCACAATGGGCAGTGAAGGTGAGATCATAACCAGAGAGCTGTCAAAGATCTCTGATGAGGATTTGCTGGCCTTCTCCAAAGAGGAGCTGGTGAGCCGGTTGCGTAAGGAGGAGTCAGAAAAGATCTCCGCTCTGATCCAGCGCGGCAGGCTCATCAAGGAGGTCAACAAGCAGCTGCAGGGCCACCTCCTGGAAATCAGGGAACTAAAAGTCATCAACCAGCGCCTGCAGGAGGAGAACACCGAGCTGCGGGACCTCTGCTGCTTCCTGGACGACGACAGGCTCAAGGTGAAGAAGCTGGCCAGGGAGTGGCAGCTGTTTGGCCACCACGCCGCCAAAGTGATGCGGGAGGACCTGGGCGGCTACCTGAAGAAGCTCGCCGACCTGGAGCGCATGCAGGACGGGCTGGTGAAGGAGAACCTGGACCTGAAGGAGCTGTGCCTGGTGCTGGAGGAGGAGTGTGTGAGCAGGAGCGACTCCAGCCCCGGCGGCTCCACGGAGCTCAACCTACCCTGTATGGTGGCCCGGGACTTGGGGGACGGAAGCTCCAGCACTGGCAGCGTGGGGAGTCCAGACCAGCTCCACCTGGTGTGCTCACCTGACGACTGACGGCCGCCGGAGGGGCTTTGGACTCCACAGACTAAATTGGAGGCATTAAAGAATACTTCAGGATTAAAAAAAAAAAAAAGAGGTTAAAAGGTTATTAGATGCTAATACCTTCACTAGCTGCAAATGTGCGCAAAAATTTCAGAAAAAAAAATAAATACAAATTTGGTAATTGCGGTGTTTCCGTTTAATAAATCGCACCTGAATAAGTTTATACTTCCAGTTGCCTTCATCTTCGTGGTTTCCGCCAGTAGTAACATTGTTGATCATGTGACTAGTGTGATGCTAAAAAACCCAAATCATTCTAGCCAAAACCTTTTAATTTTTTTCAAAATGGTCGTGTTTCCGTTAAATTGTATGGTCAATAAAAAGGAAGCTACTTGTTTAATTTTGGAAAAACTGCAATGGAAACACTTTTTTCACATCACTTCCTCTTATGGGCAAGCCAAGTTGCATATTAGCTAGATATTTGAGTTGTACTTAAATATTTAGCTTGTAGCAACATACATAGTACTTTCTAGGTATTTAGGTCTGAGCTAAATATTGGGTTTAGAAAATAAATATTTAGTTTGAAAATAAAAAAGAGTCACATGATCGGATGTTGCCACTGGCACAAACCACAAAGAAGAAGACAACAGGAAGTAGCTGGAGGATGGTGGCATGTTTTTTAATTACTTATCTGGTGAACAAACTTATTCACGTGATTTAATTTTTTTTTTTAATGGAAACACTGCAGTAGGAAAATTGTATTTCTTTTTTTACGTTAGCAGAATATTGACAAAGTTTTGCTCACATTTGAGAGGAAAGCTCAGCTACTCATTCTAAAGTTTATATTTCCAACCCTCAAATCTCTAAATATTTTCTGCATTTCTCTAACATTTTGCACATTTTAGTCCAACACATTTGAACAATTTTTAGAAATTATTAAAATACTGAAGTTGGTTCTCATTCACACTGTGGTAAAGGGCTATTTCACAGCTTTTATTGGCAACTTAGATCAGCCATTTTATAACACCTCTCAGACTTGTGAAATCCTACATTAAACACAGATCCTTTAATTTTACAGTTTAATTTACATTTATTTTATTTGTAAAACAGAATAGAACAGTTTTCAAATTTGTATTTGTCAAATCACTAATGACAAACTCTAACCAAATCAGACTTCCTCAGCCTAAAACAACTAAAATCTCAAAAGAGATCATATTTGTTTATGTAAACTCTACGTACAAGCTTTTAAGACATTTTTTGAATTTGCGTTGGTCGTTATTACAAAGAATACAATGGTTATTTCCATGAGAAACATTGGTTGGAGGTGGTGCAACAGCAATGACCTTCCTGTATGACACGTTTATTGAGAACAGAACATGTAAATGTAGAATAAAAAAATAATAATTATGCTAAGATCATGAATTGAGGTTAAACTATAGAACTATGAAATATTTTAGTCTTCAACATAGGATTCTACTGTACACAAAGAAGTAAAAGAATATGATCAAAACAGAAAATAGCATACGTTTTTTTACATGTTCATGAAAGGAATAACTTAATTACATTATTGTAGTTCTTTTTCCAGCCAGAAAGTCTAATTATTTTTAATTACTTATCTTGTCGGTGTCAAATATATTCAAAAATGTACAGACCTATTCAATAAATTAGAATATTATTGAAAAGCCCATTTATTTTAGGAACTTTATCGCTAAGTGAAACATATAGATTAATTACACAAAGATGGGTGTCTGAAAGCCTTTATTTCTGTTAATTATGATCATTTTCAGCTTACTGTTAATGAAAACATGACATATTACATCAAAGCAATTAAAAATATTTTTAAGAACAGAAATGTGGGTTTTATGAAAACTATGTACTTGAAAACTAAATACTTGCTTGAAAGACATTTTCAAAAGGCGTTTTTGATCTGAAAACGAGACTCATATATTCAAATTTATTTAATATGACTGTGGTGTGCAACTCTAATATTTAAATTCAAATTCAAAAACACTTTATTGATCTCAAAGGGAAATTAAATGTTGTTGTAACTCATATTAGATTTCGAGCACTTTCACTTTTTTTAGTCAGGGCTAGAAAAGCATTTTATTTTAGCTATTAAAGTACATAAAAGTACATTAACATACTATTAGATTGATTAAAGAAAGTTTTCATCTTGAGATGGATAAAACAAGGTTAGCACCTGTTGCTAACAGGAAGTAAAAATACACAATAAAAGGGAATAATTTAATCCTAGCATCTAGTTCAAAACTCTTACTGGGAGGCTCAATGATAGTAACATAGTTAGCGTAAAATATCTCAAATTAGAGTAACGATCTGATTAAAAAAGGCAAAAGTAAATAACCAATTAAGTGAGAACTTTTTTCTTGTTTTTTACTCTTAGTTTGTCTAATTGAGAATACTTCATGTTATTTTCTTAGTACAAGAAGGTCTGCCATGATAACAAATTTAGCTGGACGAACAATTTTTCCAGTAATTATTGGGATAAACAATAAAATTGTTTTGATAACATTTTCAAGTAATAAATTGAGTATATAATGCATGTAAATCTTGTAAAGTGCACTTAACACTGGAACTGGAATAGATTTTAAATATTCAACAACCAATACAACAATAAAAAAAAAACAAAATAAAAACCCACACAAAACCATAAATAAAATGGACTATGATGTCTCTGCAAACCGAACTGCCTTTCAAAAAATATTACTCATCAGAATTACTCATTTTAATTCATCATCTGATTAATTGGTGCATCAGGGGTAGAGACAGGAAGATAATCGGTGACGCACCGCCTCCAGCCTTTGTCTGGTTGGTAAATAATCATTGGATTCTATATAAAAATGTCAGATGCAAATGAAATGATGTTATGAAGGTTTGTAAAGTAGCATTTGCATAAACTGCTGTGACATGTTAGAGACACTGGCGTTGTTGGTAGAAGTCCAGTTTGGTTTATTTATTACAGACAAGATATTAAATGTTTATAACCTTTTAACTGAACTTTAAAAATCCTGAGGTTTCCCTTTAAGGCGCTCTGAATGCTGCAACGTTTCTGTGCCACAATAGGATTTGAGAAACTTTATCACCCGACCAATTTCAGGACCTGATGACAAAGTATCTAAGTTTTACAGTGTTTTTTCTATTGAATCTTCTGAGATTTCTCCTTTTTCAGTGATCTGTTGTTGAAAAAAAAATGGGACCAATAACTGGGTCACGAATATAAATTTATCTCATGCACTGGACTAGCCTACACTGGTAGAAGCCTTCTTTTCTAATGCACTGGAGAGCCTCGTCTTAGATCATTAGATCACAGATCTAATGATAGATTTTAATCCAGTTTTGAGCCATATATAGTCCACTGGTGATTTGATATCGGCCTTTGCTACATAGATTCCCAGTTGTGTAATATTTTATGCACTCTCTCTTCCTCAGGGCAGGATTGGAGTGCCATATGTGCATGATGGTTGTTACTGTTTTTACTCCAGGTTGTAGTGTAGTTGGGAAAATTTGCCAATTTCTGGCATAGTTTAAGTTTTGGTTCATGGTAGAGGTTAAGGTAAGGTTCACTCAGAGCAGAACTAATAGTTACTTTATCCTGTTTTAAAAACTCAGCTGGAATCTCTTTGTATCAAACTGGAAGGTCTACAAATTTTACTGATTTTTATTCCAATTCTTCTTCTCTTTCTTTGCATTTAACCTGCACCCTTTGGGGTGACTAACTTTGAGTCTTCTTTATCTCGGTTTATCTGTGTTAATTATAGCATTACTAACTGTTTTTGGGTTTAAACCGTAGATAGATGCACATGGATTAGAGAAGATTTATTTTGTCGTCAGTTGTTTATTGGTGGGCTATGCTTGTTTCACTGAAGAGCTTTAAATACAGTCGATATTGACTCCCTCTGCTGTTCTGACCTTTTCTTCTGAGTTTGAACTAGTATTTACATGTTCACGACACACAATAGGTGATTTCTGCTCCTCACTTGATTGATACGCCCTGTTTATCATGCAGGAACAGTTCATGAATGTTCATCGGTTTTATTTTTGGATCTCAGTTTGGCTCAAGAGGGCTGTTAATGCTTGTGCCCTCTTAGCGATCCACACGCGTCATTCTGCAGCGGCACAAACACTGATTTTTTCATTTATTTTCTCCTTCCATTCTGGAGCTTTCGGTCTGACTCTGCCTCCCTAATCTCATTTTGTAGCTCCAATCAGAGATGTTGATGAATTAGCAAGACTCTGGCTTCAGTTTTTGATAAATGAGAGTTCGGGGTCAGGAAATAGCCATCAGCAAAAGTCTAAATGCATTTACCTAATCAATGCCATAATTGATCATTCTCATTAGCTAAATTGTGTCTGCCACTATTCTGGAAAGTATTTCCACTATCAGTGCATTTTGTCTTATTAAGATCCAAACTATGTGAAGTTAAAATACAGCAAAAAAAAAAAGCAAATGTAATTAAAAAAAAATCAGCTGCCAAACTGATACTGTTTAAATTGCATGCAAGTAGTTGCAGTTGACTTGCATCAGATGATCATTTTTAATTTTTAGAATTAAACTGACGCATCGCTGCTCATTTTACAAAATTTAAAGATTTTTATACACACTAGAGCTGGAAAGTATCACAAAGTAACTCTTGTGCTAAAACAAGCTGCATAATTCCACATTTCGAAAATAAATTCACTTAAAATTTGGACAAAATCTTGTTTTTTGATAAAAAGGTTTGGCTCTAGAATGATGTGTTTTTTTAGCTGTATAGAAATCGTTTTATTTCGCAAAACTGCAACGGAAACACTTTTTCACATCATTCCAAGTGGAAGTTAAACGTCGTAACTCATCGTATCTTTAGAGTTGTTTATAGATGGTGATGCTTTGGGTAGGAAGGATCTCCTATAGCAGTCAGTGCTGCAACTAATCTGATGAGGCCTCTGACTGAAGACTGTAGCTGTGTTGAATTTTGCGTAATTAAGAAAAAAGATTATGACAGTAAATATCACAAACTATTTTGATGAAACTTTGCATCCATATCTCTCTATAAGTCATTAATATCTGCATTATAATCAAACTAAACAAATTCACACAATTTTTCATGCAGACTTTTCTTCTTTATTCTGTGTGACTTTGTACAAGTCTGAAGATAAAAATAACAATAAGGCACTGCCCACCAAAACAGAAAATCTAAACATTACCAAAAATATATTACACTCTAAAAACTCTAATAAATAGATGATTATATAATCTATATCAACTCCTACGGTCCAGCCTTAGTTGTCAATAAACTGTATAAATATCTGTAGTCTAAAAGGATCCACACACACAGTAAGGCTGGTAGTTATGAGCACACCATCGGCCGTTAACAACTGCCACAAAATAAAAAAAGATAAAAATATAGTTATTATTTTTGCATTAACTCAGTTCTCATGTTATACTTTTAGAAAGCCTGAGTTTTTTTCTGCTAGAGTACATTTATATATATATATATATATAGTGCATGCAATTTTTCTCCAATAAAAAACCCCAAAACATTCATTTCATCTTATAGCTTAAAAAAGTTAAAAATATATCAACTTTATGTAAAAAAAAACAAAAAAAAACCAGAGTGTAACATTCAAATTCTGATAATGCCACAGATTTTCATGCCATCCAAGGTCCAGTCCACATGTAGCCAAATAATTGGGAAAACCAAAACATTTTAGACATTTTGGCCTTTCATCCGACCGGAGAGGAGATTTGAGGAAATAATGCAGCAATATATCCACAAACCTGCTTTGACGTGATTCCCAGTCAACATTGGCCTGTATTTTATTATTTATATTCATATAAAATAAATATAAGCTGTTTCAAAGTAGTTAAACCTATATCCACACAAATGAACCTCTTGGCTCAATGTTTAAATACTAACAGGAAGTCGTGGTTTTTTGAAGCAACCTGATTAGCTGACATGGACTTTAGCTTTGCGCTACACTGCCTCCTGTGGGTTTGGCATGTTTAAAACAAGCTTTAGAGTGTATTTGTACGACGGAGTATTAGTAACAGGATAAGAAAAAAAAATTTTCAATTACAAAAATAAAGTCATAAAATTAAAAGAATAAAATCTTATAGAGAGTAAAGTTGTAGTAACAGACTTGGTTGCTTGCACAATCGTTTCAGAGTCCTGCTATTGATACTGATGAGTTAATAGCTTAAGTATTTCCTCATCTGTAAAACAAATAGCAAACTTTACAAGATGCTCAACTCCTCATTTTACCTTATTTTTATATTTTTGTAACACTACTTTAGTCTTGTATGACTTTATTCTTGTAATATTCTGACTTTATTTTCATAATTAAATTTTTTTTTCGTGAAAATTTATTAAATTTTTCTTAGCCTTGCTCTAATATTCTGTCGTACAATGGAGTATGTGGCCATACTAAAAAAAAAAAAAAATTACAAGAATAAAATCATAATATTATGACTTTATTCTCATAATATGCGATTATTCTCATAATTTTATTTATTTTTTTATTTTCTTAGCATGGCCCTAATACTCTGTTGTAGAATTGAATATTTGAGCCATACTTAAAAAAGTAAAAAATAAATGTATTTTTTTATTTTCTTGGCGTGGCCCTGACACTCCGTCGTACCGTTGTATGTCTGTTTTAATCGTTTTTTAAAAACCTGGCTACATGTGCACGAGGCCTTGAGAGTCAGCTGAGATCAGAGATTAAATAACGAAGCAGCTGATCGTCTTGAAATGCCTAAAACAGTCATCGTCCTTGTTTCCATCAGTGTTTGGCAGAGATCCCACGTTTGGGCTGGAACCGGAACCAGCTGTAGTGTTTCGCCGGGCGATCACAGGGTGAGAATGGTCGGCGAGTGCAGGGAGTGATCCGACTGGTCGCCACTGCTGCTGCTGCGCCGGTGGGCGACTCCACAGGGCTGCTGGGCCTGAGGGTGCAAGGCCTGATGGGACGCGGCAGGCGCTGCTGCTTCTGACGTGGCGGACGGATACGTGAAAACCATGCCGGCGGAGAAGGACAGGAAGGACGGCGTCGATATGAGGACCGGGGTGTGGAGCGACTCGGACTCGGAGGCGACGACTGAGGCGGTGGACGCCACCGGTTTGGCCGGGATTATTATCTTCGGTTTGGACTTCTCTGGTTTTTTTGTGGAGGGTCCTGGAATGATGGATTCCTCTGGTTCCAGTTTGATGGCTCCCAAAGAGGAAAGCGAAGGCGTGGAATCAGAATCGGAGTCAGAGTCGTCTATTTTGCAGATGGGACGGTGGGCTTCCAGGACCAACTCGAGCTTCTCCTTCTCCTTCTGCAGTTCAGCTATTTCTTTCTGCAGACGTGACTTCTCGTCCTCCAGCTGATCGGTTTCCTGCTCCGGAAGGGAAAACAATCAAGTTCATTCATGCCTGACTCAGGTATTTGCACTTTTTAGGAATTAAGTGTTATGACACTTGTAAAATCTTTACTCACATTTTGTAATGAGTCAGTCAGCTCACGGCGGCGATTGCGACATTTTGCTGCTGCCATTTTATTCCTTTCTCTTCTGACCCTGCGTCTTTCCAGTTCTTCAAGTGACAACTGTGATTAAAAAGAGAAGAACAAACTATTACATATCAGAAAATAGGTTACAGAGCTGTTAAAAAGTATTTACGCCCTTACAGATTTCTTCTGTGTTTGCTTTTTTCTGTCACTTACATGTTTCAGACCTAAACCTGGTTGACATCATTTAACTTTTAAAAGATCCCAACCTGGTTTTATGGGTAAAGTATTTACCCTAAAAGTGTTTTTTAAATAGGGTTAAAACTGGACTAACATATCACGATATAACAGTTTCAAGTTGATATTAATAATTATTGATTAGTTTTTTTGTTTGAAATATCTGAAATACTACCATTTCTTGTTTTATACATAAATTACTCTAAAGTTGTTGTACTTATTTTCTATTTTCACTCTGCTCTGATAGTGACAAAACCTTACAAAGTAATCAGGTGTAAGTTGGTAAAGAGAAATTAAACTCAACTTTGTAAAACTGTGGCAAAAAGCAAGAGGAGCAATAGCTTTCAGTGCCAGAATTGTCAAGTCAAAAAAATTATTATTTTACCTACTCAACAATAAAGTAGTCAGATTTGTTCTAATTTATTCTAGATCCAAAATTTAAAAAGGGCTTTGCAGGTTTGCCTTATTAAAATACATTTAGCAAATCTTCTAAGTATCAATTGGAACAAAAATTAGCTCAATCTAGTCAGTTCTAATCAATAAAATCTGGATGTTTCTGTGAGAAATGCTTGCTGTATTTAGCCAAATTTTTCAAATGAATCAAAATCAGATTTGGGTGCAGCAACGTTGCTGGATAGATGTGGAGAAAGCAAAAAGCCTACTTTTTTAAAGACAAATAATTAGGTTGTTTCCAACATTTTCTATAATAAGATTTTAATCTGAAACATTAAAATGTGACAAAGAGCAAAAACAGAAGAGCTGAATGATGAGTTGCATTTTCTTGCTTCTGTATCATATAAGTGGAGATTTACCACCACCATGTGTGGACACTGAGTCATAACAATCATGGCGGCTGAATAACTCAGTATCGTCTTCTTTTTGTGCTTGTAACATGACAAGTCTGGCTTTATCCGACACCCTCCTGAATAATTACAGTTGCGCCCTATATTTCCTGCCCTTTTGGGTCCATGACTCACGCTCAGACCCCTGGGGTGAGTCAAGAGGTGAGTCACAGAAAATGACTTGCCCATGTGAGTCACATGACTGTGTACTTCCTGTACCATAAAATCGCAGCTCTGTGACGTGGATGTGTGCCAATCAGCAAGTGCCCGCTGAAAATGAGAAATTGCTAAATGAATGAGGCTACAAGGGATGAAAGTTTCAACAAGAGGGATCCGCATTTTAGATTTCCTCTGACATCTGGAAGCTTTTAGTTTCACATGTAAACAATAACCATAAAGTAAACAGAGGATGTTTACATTAGGGAATAAAAACTATTCAAGAGCTCAGTTTCTCAGCAAAATCTATTTCTAAATTACTGAAATTCAGAAAACAGTGACTCTGTGTGACACAATGCTACAGGATGTTACATGATGGTTACACAGAAATGACTGAGTCACTGGTCACACCTCTGACCTCCTTAACGACCAGATATCTTATTTTTACTTCTAATTCCATATTTAGCTGCTTTTCCATTATAAATATGTACAAAACTTTGTCGCAAAACACAATTTTGCAATTGCAGTGTTTCCATTAACTAAGAAACGCCATTAAAAATCAGACATGAATAAGTAAAGTCATTAAAAACATTACGAGCTATAATCCTCCTACCACTTCCTGTTTTCTTTTTCGCGGTTTGTGCCAGTAGCAAAAGCTACTTGATGCTACTTGATCATCAGCTAGTTGATTGTGTGATGCGAAAAAAAAGCGTTTCCATTGCAGTTTTATGTAATAAATTAATTTCGACATGGGCAAAAAGCTATTTTTTTTTTCTAATTGGTGTGTTGAAAGCTAATTTATTGTCAAATGTCAGTTTCTGACTGTCTCAAACCTACCTGCTCATCATTCCTGCGCCTTGTGGATGGTGGGGTATTAGCAGCTGCCCTTATGACCCCGGGTCTGATGAGATGGGACTGGGAAGGCGGCAGACCCATTGGCCGGGCCCCCACGATGGATGGGTAAGGCGGTACCGGTGAGCGCGAAGGTCCTGGAGGATGCATGAGTGAGGGCTGGACCAGCCACTGGAGGTCCTGGTTTGTTGTGATGGCATTAAGGCTTGGGACAAAGTGGCTGCTGCCTGCCATTGTAAATTTCTGGAATAATAATAATAATGAATAAACATTGTTATGTAGCAGAAAACTTAAAACAAAGTGACAAAACAGACTTTGTCACTTCGTCATTATACGTCAAAATTGATATAGTCATCAGAGGTGGGAAGTATAACTACTTCAGCATATTTTTATGTAAGTAAAAGTTAAAAGGAGCCGTCCAAGAAATTGCTCAAGTCAAAAGGTATTTGGTAAAAAGTTTACTGAAGTATTAATTAACTAATCAAATTATTAATCATTTAATATTTAAAAATGACATAGTCAAACAGACAAAAATAAAAAGCTAAGTGAAAATTTTGGTATTTTAAGGATGCAAATGTTAATAATTCATACAAGTAACAAAAAATAAAGTCAGGTGAAAGAACATTTTTACAAATCAGTTTCTTTCAATAGAAACCTTCTGAAACTTTAACAAAAACTGCAGGTATGTGTGTGTCAGAGAGTCTAGAAATGTTACTCAAGTAAATGTAATTGAGTAAATATAACTAGTTCCTACCCAGTTCTGGCAGACACTAAAATTTCTAAATATCTCTCTGTTATATATAGTTTTTTTATGTGACACATTAAATAAATTTTACATTAAAAGTACTTAAACCACTAATTCCTCCTGTGTGTGTAAACCTGTTCAACCTCTGACCTTGTAGCCCAGTTTGGTGAGCGCACACCTACCTGCTCTTGCTGTGTACTGGGAGTGCTGGTGCTTCCCAGTGATGAGGAGTTTGACCCGGACAGGTTGCCTCCGTACGCCGGGTTGCCTCTCCCCTGACTCCCGAAGTTTCGATACATCCTCTCCGGCTTTCTGTGAAACGGCAACCGAACCCAACCTCCACTGTGTGTGTGTATATATAACCGGTAGATCGCAGCTTTCGGGATGAGTCTTGTGGGTTAATTCAAACTCTGGGGGCAAGTCCACGGTATTGCCGTAAATCGGTAGAGTCCAAACGAGTTCGATCCGAAGGGGAGCAAGGAAGGGAAAAAGTGTTTGACTTTTGTTTAAATCGAGCTAAAACGTCCGAAAGTTGTCCAAGCCGCACCTCCCGCTTCCTAGTCATCCATGTAGAATCGGAAGTCTGGGAGTAATTGTCAGGTTGTAAACCCTTAAAGCCGGAGAATTGGTTTGCCACGCCCCTCCGCACTTTACGGGAAATAATGTTGTCTGGAATCTCTCACGAACTCAAACCACGTGGGGCTGACGTCACTGCCCATATATGGTGAGTTTCCTCCCCGCAACTACAAACAGGGATTCCTCAGGCGGCGTCACCTCATGGTCAAAACTAGCTGTTTTGTTTCTCTTCTTATCAAACGTACAAGTGGAAATGTTATTATATTTTCCAGTTTCAGATAAGAGGCTGCCTCCTTCTGTAACCGGCTCACACAGGAAACAGCCAGTTTCCAAAGGCGAGACCAACTGTTAGCGAGTGAAAGTGAGATATGTTAATTTTATAACTTAATATGTAGTTAGAATGCTGTAATTTAAAATACATATGTATATAAAATGATCGAGTTGAGTATTTCTTGAGGTTGTTACTTGTAAATGGGTTTGTTTTTCCTTCAAAGAGAGACATTTACATTCTTACGCAACATGAGTAATTTCTAATTTCCTCCTAAAACCTTTGACATGAAGCTCCTATATTTTTAACAGCCTTAGGGCACATTTTCATCATTTTCTTTCTCTTCAGAGATCTACTCCATCTTGTTAGCTTATGTATACATAACACAAAAAATATATATGTATTTTTAAAAATACTCATATATTTATGTTATTATGGTAATGATTAAGGTAATGATAATGTTTAGACACAAGTATAAACATGTAAATGTAATGTATTAGTATAAATATACCCTATAAATACATATAAACAAAAAATAAACAGTTAAGCTCAGAAATTATTCTTATTTGTTAGTTTTGTGTGGGAGTTTACTCAAGTATAATCCAAATTTTAATACAGTGTATAAGTTAGCAACAAGAGTAATATAATAACAACAATAACAAATATTAGTATTAGTGTTATTATTGTGATTAGACAGACAGACAGATACTTTTGTTTTTTAATTAATTGTTATTACATTTATTTTAGTATTTTTATTGCAAATGCATATTTCATTTAATTTTAATGGCTATCTTGCTTTTCTTGGTTTTTATTTGTAATCTGTATTGTTTTATTTTAATATTATTTTAATATTTATTTATTTAGATAAATAAATATTAAGTTTATTCATCTTTGTCTTTAACAAAGACAAAGATTCTTGGTCCACAATAGAAATAAAAAATTAGGAATAAAAGAAGTTAAATCTATTATCATTATTAAATATTAACTTGTAAATTATTATAAAGCATTTAAAATTAGTATGAATTTATGTGGATTCATGTGAGGCGCAGTGCAATTTTAAACATGTAAATACTCATCATATAAACAACATATACATGATAAAAGGTTCCCATAATGTCAGAAATAATCCTATATGTGTATTTTGACTGAATCCACGTTGATCTGTGACTGAGACTGTACAGTCAGGCAGAGAGCTGAGCACGTGCCTGTAAAACCTGAGTTTTTTTGGCCGTCACTTTCACTATAAACCACATCAATAAGCACACATTCTTGTGGAAATGAGTCACCCAAATGGCGCAAAGCAGCTCAGTTACTTCACCACTGGTTTTACCACATTTCCCTTTTTTGAATACATGCAAGCATGTTATAGTAGCTAGTAAAGATTAAAATTTTGCAAACTGCATTTTTGGTAAGCTTAGTCTGTCACAACAGCTGCTGACCTTGCAGTCCCTCGGGGACAGAGTTCCCGGCATCGGCTGATCTGACCTGCGGCTGACTGCTGCGCTCATGTCTCGTGTTACTATTAACTCCGGTCCTGCAAAGTTCGAACAACAGTTGTTAATATTTTATGCTGGAGTGACATTTTTTTTATGCTTTACATTGGAAACAAGAAGTGAGACCTGTAGCTTTTTGTCTCTGGGTTAAAAGTTTCAGGTTTAAACATTGTTAAATCAGAACATGCAGGGTGATTTGTTTGTAATATGCTGAAAGGTGCCATAAAAAATAAAATAGGGTAAAGGTGAGCGTAAGGTGAGTCAGCTGTGAGGAATTCACTGATGAGACATGTGAAGTGGTGACATGCCACAACATGTCTTCTTCCTATTGCACCTTCAGTTTCCCTCTGGTTTTATCCTCTACCCTTCATTTTATAAGGAAACCCAGCTCTAACTTTCTTAATTAAATGTTTAGGTTTTTTAGGAGGTGAAACTCTGACTAACTTCCTTATTCTTTGTTTCTGTTTTGAGTTTCCTCCAAAAATTTAACATGATCCAAGGCTGAATAAAGGAAGCTTGGATTCCTTTGCAGTTTACTCATCTAGAAATCTCTGCATGTTGTCACATAACTCAACCCACACCCACCCACGCCTTCATCCCACTCACAAAGATGCTGCCATGCCACAGATTAATTTATTAAGCAGGATGGGTGTCTAAAGTCACGCCATGCCACCTTTATGCTTATGCATTACAAAAAAAAAGGATTATCTGTAATCATAAGGTGAAGTCCGAACATGAATACACTGAATGTGCCTTAAATCTACATTATTCACAATGTCATATTACACTATCTAGAATATGACACACTTTTAGTTTATGGAAATATTTATGCAAATGACAAGAATAAATTGAATAAAATTTACAATAAACTGCCCCAAGTAGCAAATTAAGACTTCTGAGAAGCCGTAAGTTGAAACCTAAATCTAAAGTAGCAAAAATGAAACTATCTTACTCTTGAAAAAAACCCTCCACATCTTTCCAGAAATAGCCGCTGCGCCAAAGTTGAAGCTTGACAAAAATTTCCAGCTGCCTGGATGGACAAGTGGAAAAACATCTGGATAAGAGATTTATTTGAGATGATATAAAGATTGAGCAATTTGACCACAACTACAAGAAGTCCTGCATATTTCCAGGAGTTTAAAGTTGAAGCAAAGTGATGGCAGTGTCATGCTGTGGTGGTGTGTTACCAACATGGCTGCTGGTGCAAAGAAGAAAGTGGATCGAATAAAGAAAACGATTCATTTTAAGTTTTTCTACTTCATCTCAAGTATTCACTGCAAAAACACAAATCTTACCAAATATCTTAGTACAGTTTAAATTATAATAACTTATTTAAACTTAGCCTACAAGCAACTTTTCAGTAAGAAAGAGGAGCTTGTTTTAAGCCAATAACTCCTTAATTTTGGTGAAAAAGTTCTAGTTTCACAGGCAGATTTTTTCACTTTTAACTGGGAAAATGTTTGATTTTAAGTGACCTAATCTGCAGTTCGAGCTAACAGTTTTTTATTTTTTATTGGCTTAAAAGAAGCTGCTATATATTTCTGAAAAGTTACTTCTAAGTTAATTTTGTTTTATTTAACTTGTGATAAGATATTTGCACTAGAAAATAGACCAGAATACTTGGTAAAATATGATCTCTTTTTCCGTGTAGCTAAAATTTGGGTCCTGATGGGAGAAAAACTGGTTTTAAAGTGGAGAAAAAAGTATATTTTTGAGCTTTTTGAATGGCCGTGTAAAAACTCTTATTTGTCATTAAAAGGTTTGTACTGGAAGCCAAAAAAATGACCTAAATTAATTACATTTTGCCAAGACTAAACATCGAGTGATGTCAAAGTGCAACATCCTAAGAAATGTTTTATAAAATATTTATGAGTATAAACAGTACCCTACAAAAGTAATAGAATCTTTTCCATATTTGCATTTTATGATATTACAACCACAAACTTTAATGAATTTAACTTTAGTTTCTCATAATAGCTCAGTATAAAGAACTGTATATTTAAATGTTTTAATGAAGTTCCAGTTTGATTCTAGTTATCAAATAATGCAACAATTAATTTTATTATCCAAACTGATTAAAAGGTTTAAAAAATATGGAAAAAACAACTTGCTCAAATAAATCACTTAAGCTGTTATTTGCCAGTGAAAGTGGGTGCAAATATTTGCCTTTATATCAATTAGTTTGATGGAAAAGTCCTGTCCTATGTACTGGAAAATGTTCTAATTACATCCAAGTGAAAAGTGGGTGATCTATTCTCAATTTCTACATTTCATCTTTGTTCCTCTCACTTTGAAGCTCCTCTCTTTACCTTTTATTGCATCACTGTTAGTGAAACAGTCTGATTCTTTCTCCCATTAGTTGTTTTCCCTCAGGCTTTAAAAGCTGAGGTTCTCAAACCGCTGCTGGAAGAGAGCAGTCTGGGCAAGTCGCTACTGGAAAATTACCGGCCAATCTCCAACAAAGTGATTGGAAAAACTCTGTTTAAACATTTGACTGTTGTCAATTGGTACATTAAATAGAAGGGGTCCCAGGATTAAACCTTGGGGTACTCCTGCCTGTTCCGATGAGTAGTTATCTATTCACACAAAGGGAATAAGCAGAAGTCACATATGGCGTACCCCAAGGTTCAAACCTGGGACCCCTACTATTTAATATCTACATTCTCCCACTAGTTCAGGTTATAACAAATAATAATATTAGTTAATATAACTATGAAGATGACACACATTACAATGTCACCAGGAGACTATGAACCCATTCAAGCGTTGAGATACGTAGAACAAATCAATACATGGACGTGCCACAACTTGTTCCAGCTGAACAGAAACAAAACTGAAGTTATTATTTTTGGACCTAATGAGGAACAACCAAGAGTCAGCACACAGCTTCAATTATTACAGTCAGAAACTACAAACAGGAATGACATCTGGGTGTAGTGATGGACTTAGACCTGAACATTCAGCGTCACATAAAGACAGTTACAAAATCAGCCTTCTATCACCTGAAGAACATTTCTAAACTTTCATAAACTCATACATGTGTTTATCTATAGTCACACTGATTACTCCAACAGTGTCATAGAGAAGCAACATTCAGTTTGTATGCTTCTTTTATCTGGAACAAACTTCCAGAAAACAACAAAACAGCTGAAACACAAAGATAAAAATCTATTTTTAAGAGTTGCCTTTGTTTAGTAGAGGTTAACACTGATTACATATTTGATGTATATTCACTTGATTATTTTTAATGATGGCATTTGACAAAATGCAATATTTATCACTTGTTTTATAATGGGTGACTATTATGTTTTTATGAACTACCTTTATGCTGACTACAAATAAAACTGGAAAACTGCTGGAACACTGAGTCCCTTTAAATCAAGACTGAAGTGCTATTTGATTAATAACTGGAATATTGAATAATTTTAGTCAGGACTAGCACATTTCATTATTTATCTTTATTTTGTCACTGTAATATCATGATGCCTTGTTCTTTAAATGTGCCAGATACAAATAAACTCTCCAAATCCTACATTACAAAATGTGCGAAAGGTCCACAGGACGCTACTTTATGTCCAGTAACACTGAACACAGTTACATTAGTCTGTGTACTGTTTGTATTATTCAGTTGGATAGTTTCTGCCACGCAGGCAGACAGATGTCAACCAATCGCAGTGAATGGGAGGGATTAGCTCCATTAGCCACGTAGCTTGTAGCCTCTACCGTTAGCTTTGCAGGTAAGTACTCCTCCCTGCCGTGCGGTGTTTTTAAATACTAAACAATTTATTTAAACATAAACTACGCTTTTATAATACGCTGCTGAGGAGGCTTACTCACCCGTCTTCTCGGACGCGAAATAAAAAAAAGCGAAGTAATATGACGTTAATATTAGCTTGTCTGTTAGCATCAACTTTCAGCAAGAACAAGTTCGGAGCAACACAGAAAATTAATCATATGTACATAAAAGATAAGCTTGTATCGATTTAAAAGTCGGAATAAAACTCTTAACAGTTAGATAACCTAAAATTGACCTGGAGTTAGTGAGAAAGGTAGCCTAGCTGCTGGCTAACGTTACTGTTTTTAATTTGAAGCTAACGTCTGCTGGAGTCATGGATCTGCCTCATCAAGGCTACAGAGCAAGTAAGTGGAAATCTGAATCACCAACTGTTGTTTTACTTCTTTGCAAGATTTTACAGAAAAGTCCAGTCATAGTATCTACTTCCTTTTTTAATGTGTGTTCATTTGAGCAATGATGTATTGCTAAAGGTCAGTTTCACGTCATTTTTACCGCAAGTGATGCTGTTTATTGTAAAGGTAAAATGTGTAGATATGCGTTTGCAGTTTGCACATTATCGTCATTAGGGTGGAGTTTCCTGCCTTCATGGAAATGGTATGAGACAGGTCATAGGTTAAAATCTAAGAAAGTGATTTTAACATCTTTTGATTTAAACAGATTTCTGTTAAAAACTAAACTGAAACAAATAAATAATATAGTTTGTTCTATATATGAGCAAAATGAAGATATTTGAAAACTTCCACAACTTCCTTCTGTTAAAATTAAACAACTACAGCCAGTATTTAATAACCAATCTAAACAGATATTTTTTTTTTTTATAAATTTAGTACAATTTCACATCTTAAAGCGTCTTGCAAGAATCATCTTCAACCCTCACACCAGCCAACTTCATGCCCTCTTCCACCACATCTATAAATCTCTTGAGTTAGTCACAAAAAGATCAATTTCCTATCAATGAGATGCAACACAGTCAGATCATAAATGACTAGCAAAAATTATATTGTCATTTTTCTTTATAAAAGCCTTTATTTCTTGTAATTTTATAATTATGGGTTACAGATAATGTTGGGCGATACAGACTTAAAGTTTTATCTCAATATTGTGCTATGGAATAACAATAAAAGTGACAATAAGAACTATTTATTTCTTCTTTTTCATGACTGTGACTTTGTGTCACATCAATTATAGTTCCACAAACACAAATACTGCTCTTGTAAAACATTCCCTTCTATTGGTAATACACTTCTTTAAGACATCAATTACATTAAAAAAGTTATTTGTATCACTCGGCTGCACACAGTATTTTCAAACTTATTGGTCTTTATTGATGTTTTTATTGAACAAACAGTGGAGAAAACAGAAAATCTATGAATCCTGACAAGAACTAAAATTTTGGGAGGTTATAAATATCATTAATTGTGAGTTATTGTAACAGTGATAAATCAAAATTTGATAATTTATTTGAAGGGGTGTGCAAAAGACTGACATAACAACACCTGTTATGAACATGAAGGAGTCTTCATCAATGTCTACGACTGTCGTCATGAAGTGTTATTTGGTAAATAAAGACACTTTTAATGCAAAGTTGACATTTGTAATGGACTTTTAATGCAAGTTTTAATGGAAATTTGCATTAAAAGTGTCATTATTTACTGAATAATGCGAAGTTGACACATTTAATGGACGTTTAATGCAACTTTTGGTGCAACTTTGCATTAAAAGTGTCATTATTTACCAAATGACGCTTCATAGTAACAGTCTTATGCACACCCCTTCAAATATAATGTTACGTAAAATTCCTGTCATTTCACTTATAGTAAGACATTTTCCCATATGATAAGTGAAATAATCTGCTAATGAAACAAGTACTTTTTTTGTTAATACTAGGAAATTATTTACTTAAAACAAACTCCTTTATCTTGCTGAAAAGTTACTTACAAGTTAGTTTGTCTTATTTTTCACTAAAAGCTACACCAAAAAATACATTTTTGCAGTGTACAGATAATAAAAACTATAAGTTCTGTATCATAAGTAAGCATATGCTGGAGAAGTCCAAAGCTTTTATTGCACCTCAGCTGATTGATCAGCGTCTTAGAAAAAGAAAAATTGAACTGCGTTATGTCTGTTTGTCGACAGCGAAGCCGAGAGCGCGTGCAGCGCCCTCTGCAGGAGACTCGGTGTTGTTTGATGACACCAGCTCAACAGCACCTGGAATGAACAGCCAGGGCTTCTACACTCCCGCTTACAACATGGCGGGACCCTCGAACGACATGCAGGGAGGGCCGGGAGTCAACAACCTGTTCGCCGACCCGATGGCCAGCGCCGCCATGATGTACGGCTCGTCTTTAGCCAATCAGGGGAAAGACATGGTCAACAAGGAGGTGAGGGATGTCAGCATGACTGATTCAGCCGTTTATAGCTTCAGAGATTTTACTGTTTTTAAAACTTCTATGTTCTTCATTAATCTGCTTATTGTTTACATTGGCAATATGAGGTTAAAATTTTAGTTTCCCTATTTTTCTTTACAAAAATATATAATGAATCCAAGTGATTTTAGAGAATTTAGACGACTTTCATAAATTAGGAAGACGGTACTTTTCTGCAAAACTGTCAGAACGATGTATTCATTAAACTATAGATTATATTCACTTCTTTAGAGGTGACTGGATTAATATTTTTTAAATTAAGTGTCTTGGAGATTATGTCGTGTTCCTAAATTTACAGGCAATAAAAAGTTTTTTCATGCTCTGTTTCCATTGGGACTGAAACAATTAATCAGATTAATTGTGAAATAAACATAAACTAATTTAGTAATAGATTACTTGTTAACTGGAGTCAAAGAAAGGTAATTTCCTGAAAGAACAGAATATTCAAAGCAGCTATTTGCCCAAAATTGTACAAAAATATATACATTTTTTAAGATAAAAAAAAAAGTCTGTAATTATTTTCTACCTAAACTCTTCAAGTGGCTTAGACTTAGTTTCACCTGATTCTTATTCTGTAAAAAAAAATCTACTATTAAGCATTTTTTGTTATCCAGTTATTAATCAATTAATCCACTAAATAATCAGCGGATCATTCCTTCACTGTACTGATGTTGAGTCAAACAGAAATGACTAAGTATTATTTTTAGCTAAAGATTCCTCCTTTGCTACAAATTATCAAGCTATTTTATTGTATTTTGGACAATAAAATTTGTATTTTTCTATTTAAAAAAGGAACCATTTTGTTTTTATCTGATTAATTGTTGGAATAATTGATAGATAAATCAATAACTAAAATAATGGTCACTTGTTTCTCTAATTTCTATAGAACTTTGAATCATCATAATTAAGTTCCTGAAATAAATTTGCTCTTCAGTAGTATTATAATATTTATTGGATGTATATTGCATATTTCAGTACAACCAAAAGTAGTTTTATTTTTCTCAGTTATTCAAAGCAAAGCTGATTTTTTTTTTTTAAATAAATTTTGTTAATATTTACCTAAGGTTGAAGATAACGGTTGAACCTTCATGATGACTTTAAACCTGCGCCGTTCCGCTTGGTTAGAAGTTTAAAAGCAAAGGAGTTTACTTCCTTTTTTTCTTTTTAAATAAATGACTATTTTCTATCCATTCATCTCTGCAGACTTCCAGTTTGTGTTTGTTAATGTTTACACTCTGCATTTCAGATTAACAGATTCATGTCTGTGAACAAGTTGAAGTATTTCTTCGCAGTGGACACCAGATACGTCCTGAAGAAACTCATGATCCTCATGTTCCCCTACACACATCAGGTAATCTGATTACACCTGACCGCCCTCCACGTCACGCCCTGCGATGAAACAAAACGCTCAGTAATTCATTATCCAGGGTTGTTTTATTTTTCAGTGTTTATTACACTGAAACTAGACAAGACAATCCGCCTCCTTATCAGTCACTCACTGCTGTTTATGAACATTTATGGGATGCGATTATCTGAGTATTAGAAACACTCAGAGTTCATTTACCCTTATTATGAGACGTAACATTTTATGAAGTATAAATGATGCAAACTCTTCTGAAAAAGACAAAGATAAAATGTTTTCTGTGACTTTAAAAACATTACAACAGAAGTTTAATCAAATCTGTATTAAAGATTTCATGAACTTCTGCTGATATTTCTGATCTTCCTAACTGCTTTTTATAAGATTTTTATAAATCTTATAAAAAGTAGTTTTACTCCTGTACCAACTTTTACAGACATGCAGTTGAAACCAGATATTTAGATGCACTGAGTAAAAAGACTTTTTTTTTCTCTCAGTCTAAAGTTAAATCAGACTTTTCTTGTTTTCGCTTAGTTAGACCCAAACAGATTAAAAGACTGAAAAGTTAAAATGTTTTCCCGCCAAGTTTTCTGGCATTTAGCAGATAGAAATAATTTTGGTAATTCTAACTAAGATGAAAAAAGAAAGGTTTGGCCTGATTTAACTTCAGACAATGACAAAAGATGTGTGTATTTTTATTTATTGTATGTAAATATCTGGTTTCTTTTCAGATAGTTATTGTACAGCTGTAGTTTAATAATTATTCCCAAGTTCAGTTTGTAAATCTCTGATTCTTGAAAGGAGCCACATGGTTAAATGTTGTCAGCAAACAGATTATATTTTACATTTTTATGTTGATTTCGGACTAGATAATCTCCCTTAAATCTGCTCTGTTCTCATAAATTGATATAAAACACAATAATTGCAGTTTTGAATAGGATTGCCCAAATCTGAAAATGTTGGGCCGATTTTTAATACAGCTGTTATAGCAGATAACCGATATTTACTGATGTTATATTCATTACATAAATTTCTCTGTCCTTTCAAAAGTGAAATAAACAAATAACGGGGTTAGATTGTACATCCCCATATATATATATATATATATATATATATATGTATATATATATATATATATATATAGATAGATAGATAGATAGATAGATAGATAGATAGATAGATAGATAGATAGATAGATAGATAGATAGATAGATAGATTGGGCTAAATCTGAATGAGTCTCTTTATTATTCATAAATTGTATAAATTTTGGTTTTGTATTTAGTTTATGGAGAATGCTTAAGAACACAGTGATGTATCAAACACAGCAGAAATTAGTCTTCACAAATAACTTATTGCAGTTTAGTTAATGTTTAAATTAATAAATAAAATATTACAAAAAAACAAATAATTACAAAAATAATGTGCTTCAAAATGTTTTCCTTTTTCAGCAGAAATCTTCAAATTGCTTTCAAATATGTCTTCTTGTCAAGTAAAATCATCTTTCATTCTTCACATCGTCTCGCTAAATTAAGTTTTCTTCTTCTATGGTGTTTTTTTCTGAAGGACTGGGAGGTCCGGTACCATCGCGACACTCCACTCACTCCAAGGCAAGACGTCAATGCACCTGATCTTTACATACCCAGTAAGTTGTGTGTAAACACACAATCAGGACCAGAAAATTCTGCAATGTTTGTTTATTTAATATTTATTCCTCTTTCTCACAGCCATGGCTTTCATTACTTACATTTTACTGGCTGGAATGGCTCTTGGTATTCAAAAACGGTGAACATTTCTCTCTTTATTCACTGTTTTTATGCTGGTTTTGTGTCAGATGAGCTTAATCAGGATTGTCTGTTGACTGTGTGCAGGTTCAGTCCAGAGGTTCTGGGTCTGTGTGCCAGCACCGCTCTGGTTTGGATCATCATCGAGGTTCTAGTCATGTTGCTGAGTTTGTATCTGCTGACCGTACACAGCGACCTTTCAACCTTTGACCTCATCGCCTACAGTGGATACAAATATGTTGGGTAAATACACATTTTAATGCTTATATTTAAAATTTATTAAATCAGGTGTCCATCAAAACGTTATTATAACCTCTTTTATAGTCACATCTGAAACGATTACGATTATTGAAATAATTGTCAACTAATTCAGCAATCGATTAATCGATTGTTAACTGCGATTTGATGAAAGAAAAACCCACTCAGAGCTAAAACTGTATAACAGAACATATATTTTGGATTTAAGAAAAACAAACATTTTTCTGTAAATATTTTCTACCCAGAACTCGTCAAGTGGCAAAGTTTTAGCTTCTGTAAAACAAAAATACAGCAAAAACCTTTTGATATTCAATATCAGTTAACTAAAAACATTATGTTAAGTCAAACATAAAGGAAAGCCACAGTACTGAATAAAATATTCATTTTCTTATTTTAAAAAGAAGTTGAATACATCATTTGCATTTCAGTTTGCTTCTAATATTGCATAAAAAAGACTTAATGATAAATTAACAATTTGCAGAACATACGATTTTCAAAAGTCGGATTAATTGATTAGTCATCAGAATAATCGCTAACTAAAATAATCGTTAGTTTTAGCCCTGGTTCTATTATTATTTCTATTAAATAAATTAAATGTGTCCTAAAATATCTAGTTAATTAATTTGTCTTTGTGTGTTTGTGTTTCACCCAGAATGATCTTCACGGTTCTGTGTGGCTTAATGTTCGGCAGCGACGGGTATTATGTTGCCCTTGCCTGGTCGTCTTGTGCTGTGATGTTCTTCATTGTAAGTATTAATACCTGCATGTTCACCTAACACACTAAATATGGCCTTAAACACTAAATACAAACTTTATTCTATTATTTTAAGTGTTTAGAAAATTGAAACAAGTTGTGGTTAGTGTAGTTATTTACTGCAGTATTATTACATAATAATAACAACACAGAAGTTGTTTAACCCTGTAATAACTGAAAAATGTCACCAAAGTGGGCGGAGCCAAGAGACTCAGAGGGGCGTGGCCAGTTGAAACGTTGTAACCAATTGGAAAATTTAACTGCAGGAGCCATCCCTCAACCTAAAGAGGGCAAAATCACGACAGTTTTCATGCCAAATTTACACAAAAATGTCACAATTTGCACAGAATTATAAAGATAGAACCCTTTAACGACCAATATGGACAGTTTATCTGAAATAAAAAGTTGATTTGTGGTTTAGTTACTCTTTAATAATTGGTGGTGGCCAATTTCTCAACATGATTTTTCTAAACTCTTATTTACTTTGGTCACATTTATTTCATTTTAATATGACTGAATGTACTGTAAAGCTGCTTTCCTTCACTTTCTTGTATTGATGTCAGAAAGTAACT
Source organism: Alfaro cultratus (assembly GCA_903066825.1). Taxonomy (NCBI): domain Eukaryota; kingdom Metazoa; phylum Chordata; class Actinopteri; order Cyprinodontiformes; family Poeciliidae; genus Alfaro; species Alfaro cultratus. The sequence goes on along the minus strand of CAEFZX010011617.1, from coordinate 9,678 downwards.
AAAACATTGATACTCAGAAAAGGAAAAGTAATAAAAATTCATCATTTTTGGTTGGAAAAGTGATTGTGAGTTTCTAGCATTATGCTGAACGGCTTTTGATTTTTTTTGGCAGACTCGGGTTGCGTTTTGTGATTTGGCATTTATAAATGGTGACACATGGAGTCCCGCAAGGCTCCATTCTTGGGACACTTTAATTCTTCATGATTTGAATCTAAAATGCAGTGTACAAATACAGTCACTTTTCCTTTAAGACGATGCCTTCAACCCCGGTCATACTCTGTCATTTTCAACTGATTGCATAATTTTAAAGGCATCTGCACTGCTGATTTTTTGTTAAATTTTTATGCGAGATTATCACAAAAATACTGTAAATGGCAGCAAGAAAAACAAGAATATACAGATGTTTGTAACAGAACGACAACATGAACAGCAAAGCTCCAGAGTTTGTCCTTTAGGGTAAATAATTTGCTTTAGGTTCAAGTTTTTTTTTTTTAGTTTACAAAAGCACATACAGATGTCATTTTAATGTTCTTAATTGCACTTTGGATAAATCCACCGACCTCTGCACAAATTCAGTGCATCTCTTCTCTAAAAGTTGTCAGCAGTTCTCTACTTTCCCCCAGCTACACTTTTTATGTTTTCTATTTTACATGAATAGGAAATCTGTGTCCTCTTTTGGCAGCTTCAGGTACTGCATTTGTATATTGATTAAACCTGCTTTGAAGGGATAATGTCAAAACCGAACACTTGTTGAGATCAAGCTAAGCTGTTTAATGCACCGTAAAATATCAAAGAGCTTACGTTTGTAGTGCTTCTTTGAGAATCTAATCCCTGCTTTGTGTGAAATAAATTCCTTAATTTGTTAGAATCTGGGCAAAAGTCTTAAGGAATCTTATGTCCAAATACAACTCTGGGTTATTATTGAGTAAATCCAGAAATTTTACTCAAGTAAAAGTAGCAATACTTCATAATAAAAGTACTCAAGTGAAATTAAAAAGTACATTGTGGTAAAAATACTCCTAAAAGTAAATTTTTTTTTCCCAAAAAAAGTTCAACAGATTAAATACAGTAAGTGTATTTGTTGTTTAGTGTATATATCTATTTATTTATTCAACAATGAAGCATCAAAAACTGTTTTTGGATTAAAAGTGCTACTTACTAAAAGTTTTTGATTAAAATGTGATTAATTAATTACAAACCCCGCAGGTTCGATCTCTGAAAATGAAGATCCTGCCCTCCATCTCCTCGGATTCGATGGGAATGGGATCGAACTCCAAGCCTCAGCTCCGCCTCTACATCACCGTGGCAACCGCCGTCTTCCAGCCAATCATTATCTACTGGTTAACGTCTCACTTAGTCAGGTGACCGTGAGGTTACAAGGTTATTGACTGTTTGTGCTCTCGCCCTTTTACTGTTTTTGTTGATAAACGGAGAACATTTGTTTGGTGTTGAGCTGCATCGTGTTTACGAAGCTTTTCCGCTTCATCGAAACGAGCAGAATGTGTGAAACGAAGCGCCTCTCTGTTTGCTGCGTGGTTGTAAAGTAACGCTGGTAAATTATTGTTTTTTTTTAAACACCTGACTAAAAGGGCTCCAAGGTTTTAACATCAAATCTGATTCTGTGCAGATTAGCTTTCATATAATGTCTCTGCACATGTTTCTCAGTGTTTAAACCAAACGGTACACCCAGCTCCTATTTTTTCATTTGTCTACATTTGACAAAGCATCATAAAGTTTGGATTTTGTGTGATGAAAAAATAAACAAATATATAGCTTTGTGTATCTATTTTTTTTTCTCTTTGTGGTAAGATTTCTTCTGTAAAGATGTAATAAAATCAAATTTGATTTTATAGTGCTTTCAGGAAGTGACAATCCAACTTAAGGGAAGGTCAGTGGATATCCTGGAATCCGTTCTCCACTCAACTGAAAATCAAAAACACTAAAACTAAAGGGAAATTAATAAACTGTTTCGGATTAGCGATAAAACACCTTAAAAAACAAGACTGAGTCCAGTTTTCCTTCTGCTTTGAGTTCAGATTACAGTAAATATTTGTTTGTTTAAAAACTTATGTTTTATCAACTTTATCCCTTTCGAAATAAAGAAAAAAATTATTTTATCTCTATTTTTTTCTCACAATCTCAAACACTTTTAGCTGGACGATTGTACTTCATCCAGCATCTGTGTTTCTTGGATTTCCTGCAGGAACAGCATGTTTGATTCTCTCCTATAATTGTTTTGTTGCATCAAGATGTGGGAATAAGGATCCAATTTGGTGCCACATATGAAAGTGTCGAAAATATCTGAATTAATCAATTTAGTCTACCATGAAAGTCACATAAGGATCCAATTTGGTACCACATATGAAAGTGTCGAAAATATCTGAATTAATCAATGTAGCCTATCATGAAAGTCACATTCGTCCTCTGTGGCTTTGTCACTGTTGCTGTGACACTGAAATCCTTTCAGCTGCCTGCATCTACAACACCTTCTTTTTTATTTCTTTTTTCTAGAAAATCAAATGTAATAATGTAAGTTGCAACATTTAATTTATCTCCGGGATTAATAAAGTATTTTTGAATTAAAGGATTACTTTTAGATTGAATGAAAACAAATCCCTTCCATTTAAATGCGGCATTTTGCAAAAAAGAAAATAAAACATTTATTTTCTTGTTGGGGTTTTGTTATGTCTCCTACGGGTTTGTCGCCATATTTAAAGTTTTTTACACGTATTTTTTACTCCGGTAACGTGATTATTCTCGGGGTTGCGCACGGGAGCGCGCAGAGCGTTCTCTTCGGTTTCCATGGTTACGGCACATATCAACAGGGCACGGAGGAAGAGGTGTCCGGCTGCGACTCTTCACGTTTTGACCCGTCCGGGTTTCGCCTTAAATATTCCTCCCGAACCCTGCTGGACTCCGGATGAGAGTCGAGCTCCGGTCGACTGACCTTTGTTGGTATCTGGTGAGTAAAAAAATTATTTTTTGCTTTTTAAAGAGCGAAAAGCACCGACAGGGGGGTTACCTGTGAGGAGAGAGGCGGCTTTCTTGTATAGCTAAATGAAACTTTATATTGTTCCGCCATTTGCCTCCTGCACCACAATAGAGCCATGTGGTTTCATACAAAGTTTTAGAGCGTCATAAATGCAGCTTGTGATAGTCCTGGTTAGGCTGAAGCATATGAGTTTATTTTCACATCATCTTTAAAGTTCAAGGTTTAAGTTGATGGGAACGTGAGTCTGGACTTTGGACAAAGAAAGGATCCTCATCATGTTACTGATCTAACCTGGGATATCAGAGAAGATTCTTAAAGTTGTACTTTAATGTAAACTACAGAAGATTTTAGGTGCTAGATTACTGCATAAATGTATCTTTAAAACATTTTACAAATTGAAATCTAAAAAAAAAAAAAAACATGCTTTGCACACCTAGATAATAGAAAATGACCTGACCAGCCTACCTGTGTCTTCAGAACAAACACATCCCCAAAGCATGATGCTGCCACTACCGTGTTTCACGGTGAGAATGGTGAAACATGCTCTGGTCACATCTTACAAGTCTCCTGGAAAACTGCATGTGGTTTCCACTAAAGTCATCATTTAAAGATGTCGGAGAGGGAACAGAAAACAATTCACACACCACACTTTCCAAAAATCTTTTGTAAAATTACATTAATCTTACAGTTATGCTTTGTGTTCATCTATCATATAAAATTCTAATAAAATACACAGAGGTTTTTTATTATTTGGTATAGTTTTTTTTTAATTATTATTGTTTCAGGCCAGCAAATAAATTAGGGTGACACAGCTAAACAAACAAACAAAAAAATTATGTATTGTTTTACATTTATTTCTTCATTGAAGAAGATGACTCTTTATTAATTTCTATGACATGAAGATGATTCTCAGCATTTTTAAGAGGGTACGATGGCACCCCATTGCCCCCCCTTGGGGTCACCTTCAGTATTTATAGATGTAATACAATTTAATAAAAATATAGAAGTTGCCTCATAAATCTAATTCCTTTTGTACATAAGACTTATTGCATTTGGGACTTTTAAAATAAATCACGTGCTGTTTACTGCAGGTGAGCTTTGTAAAGCTGCACAATGAACATACAAAAAACATATTCTGTATTTAAAAATCTCCCAGATTTTCAGGTTTCTATTTTATCTATTGTTATTTTAGTAGTACACAGTTTATACTGTTTCTATATATATTTTAATGGGGTATATTTTGTTACTGTGCTGCTGTAACAAGTGAATTTCTGCCCAGTGGGATTAATAAATGGCTTTTTCTTTTTCTTTCTTTTTATTTTCACTTCTATTCCATTGGCTTGTTACCTGTTAGTTGATTTTTGTTTTACCATATTTGCTTAAGCCATCACTGAGTAATTTTGTGAGATTGCTTTAGAAAAACAGAGTATCTTTAGTCAGAGGCTTCTTCAAATTTGCTGCAATACAGACTGCTGCAGGAGATCTTTCCTGCCCACTATCATCACCATCTACAACATTTATTTTTAATAATTTTGAATTAAAACTAGTTACAGCAAAATGTGGGATCAGTAAAGTATTTCTGAATTTCTGTCTTTTGCAGCCAAGCAGCTGAATGAGTCTGGATCTGACAGAAATGAAGAACAGCTCTCACACGCTGCCACCTTTCTCCTCGTCTCCCGCTGCTCTCGGAGGCTCTCTGACCTTGACCTCCTCACCCCTGTCTCTCCCTCTGTCACCCGTCTCGTTCCCTCCCTCCCCCACTTCTCTGTCTCCGGCTGCAGCGGAGTCCGCTCGTTCGTCCTCTCCTGTTTCAGACCTTGCCACCTCTCAGTGCCTCGAAGAATGCAGCTTGGGACAGGGGGACACGTCCGACCAGGATGACCTGACCTGTCTGAGCTGGCTGCACCAGAGGGGCGACCTGCTGCCCCTTCAGCCTCTGACCAAAGTGACTCCGTTACCCCAGCGACAACCCGGCCAGCTTCCTCCTCCCGCGGCGGCCTCCTCCAAGCCGCCGTACTCCTTCAGCAGTCTCATCTTCATGGCGATAGAAGACTCTCCTCAGAAGAGGCTCCCGGTGAAGGACATCTACGGGTGGATCGTGAGCAACTTTCCGTACTACAGGACGGCCACCGGCGGCTGGAGGAACTCGGTGAGACACAACCTGTCGCTGAGCAAGAGCTTCCGTCGCATTCAGAGGGACAAGAGGCAGGTGCGTGCACAATTACCACAAAAGTCAGCTGAAATTATATGATGGAATTCAAATGATTATATTTTATAAAAGTAAGTCTGTCGCAAAAAGCTGTAAATCAATAAACTGCATTGAAACTATTTTAATTTGCCATGTCTTTGGCTCTTTCTACTAAAAACTGGATTACAAAAGTCTTCAGTCTGATGGATTTGTCTCATTTTTATGAAGGAAAATTTGGTTTACAGAGACTTCATAATTCATTTTATTTGTTGTTTTGTTTGCTTATTTGAAATATTTTAAATGTCTTCCAGTTCCAATGTTAAAAGTTCCATTGAAATTAAAGTTTGTTGATCTTTGAGAGGTTGAACTTGCATTATTATGTAATTATCATTTTGTTATTTTCAAATGGTCTCAAGACAACAATATCATCGGACAATTTACCATCCAGCAAAATTTGTTATCGTGACATGCCTAAGGGGATTTTAGTTTACAGAGACATCATAATCATTTTATTTATAGTTTCAGTTGTGTTTTTTTTTCATTTCTGTTTTATTTATTGTTTTTTATTGTCATGTATTATTTTGGTGATTTTAAATATCCTCCACTTCCAGTGTTTAGTGTTCTCTACTAAATTAAAGTTTATTGGTCTTTGCAAGGGTAACATTTTTATGCCATAAAACAAGTGATAGACATGTGATCAATATCAATAGATAGTACACCTGATAGAATATTCAATATTCAATACATTCACTGAACTGCACAGCATTCTGGGGGATGTAGACAGAGGAAATGCTTTAGCTGCTCAGCCTCCAAAAGCTAGCTAAGTAAGGTTGGTGGAATCAACTAAATCACTCCCTCTTTGGTTACCTAGCAACTCACTTGCTCTTTGGTTACCTAGCAATAACCAGCTGAGTAACTTGCACAGCAGCAGTTCCAGGTTCTGCCATTGTGCCTCATAACTGCTTAAAAATAAAAAACAATGACATGAAGTGAAAACTGTGGTTAAACATATGTATTTCAGATATTTAAAATAAAAAAAACTAATCAATAACTAACAGTTATCAATACCGACTGATATGACACGCTTTTGTCATGTGTTTTTCTGCCATATTGTCCAGCCATAAGCATTACTTGAAAATGGTCTCAAACCATCAATATTATTGTTTATCGCAATAATTACTGGAAAAATGTATCATCCAGCAAAATGTGTTATGAAAGTATATGTGTGTGTTTTGCTGCAGTCGGTGGGGAAGGGGTCGCTGTGGTGTGTGTGTCCAGAGTATCGGTTGGCACTGCTGGAGGGTCTGAGGAAGACCCACAGCTATCACGGCACCAGCAGCTGTCTGATCAACAAGCCTGCACTGTGAGTTCAACCAAAACATGAGTAATTTTTTATTTCATTTTTTTTCCCCCCCACCAGGGGGCTTTTTTTGTGGGCTCTAGTGTCCCTTATTTTGACAGTAGGCTGACAGGAATGGGGTAAGGAGAGGGGGGAAGACATGCAGCAAATGCCGCCGGGTCCGGGAGTCGAACCCGCGACGGCCGCGTCGAGGACTCAAGGCCTCCAAATGTGGGTCGCGCTATCCCCTACGCCACCACGGCACGCCCAAACATGAGTAATTTAAGGCTGAAACAATTCAGATGTAATTCGGTGTAATCAAATAAAAAATAACAGATTATTCTTAAACTGCAGTGATGTTAAGTCAAGCAGAACGGACCGAGCTTTTCACCTACGGATGTTAGGAGAATTTCTTCAGCTGCAAATGCATCCAAACAATAAGCTACAAATGATCAACAGTAATACTTTTATTGCACTTTAGTCAATAACATTTTAGGAATTATTAGTTTATTTGCTTTTAATAATGTACTTCGAACATTGTATCAAAATGCTTTAGTGGTCAAATGAAAATCTGCAGACTGTGCCAAAGTTGTTATCTGATTAGTCATCAGAATAATCGAGAGAATAATTGATTACTAAAACAATCGTTAGTTGCAGCCCTACTATAAATGTCAAATGATTATTTATTCATTATATTACTACATTATATTATTCTTCAAATTTGTTTAACCTCAGAAAGGGACTCTCAGTCCAACTTCAGTCAGAAGTTTCTTCAAATTTGATGTAATACAGACTGCTACAGGAGGTCTTTCCTTCCAACAGCCATCACTATCGACAATAACTCTGAAGAATCTGAATTAATATGGAGTTACAACATTTTATTTTCCTTTGGGATCATTTAAATATTTTTGAATAAAGAGAAATACCTGGATGAGTTACTATTGATCTTGTTTGGTCAGTAGTCCTTTAATCCTGGAAATATTCTTCAGGTGACAGAAGACCGACTTTGTAACTTTATGTGTCTGAATGTTCATTGACTGAGTCCATTAGATTTCTGGTGGTAAGAAGAGTAACAAAAAAGAAAACCACAAGAGGCCAGTTTGTTGCTCTGCTTTATTTAGTGGTTTCAGAGTAAAGTGGTAAACTTGTCAGATTTTTATCAGTGGGAAATATTTAAAGTTATAATTATTGAACTAGTTTTCAAAAGTATTTTTAAAAACATAAGCTGTTTTGTTCCCTATCGTCCCTCCAGGTACAATCTGAGGACTTTCTGAGTAATTTTACACCAACCAGCTGTCGTGTTTTAATACTTTTTTTGTCTTGCGGTTTCGTTTGCAGGTTAGATGGGACCAGCTACGAGGTGCCTGCAGTGTGCGACACGGTGGAGATCTCAGGTCGGTACCGACACCAGCGTCACGTTTCTAAGAAAAGACACGGACCGACTCGTTTGTGTGCCTTTCCTGAAGCCCGGATCTCTCCGTCAGGGAAGAAGCAGCTTTCTGTGGCATTTTTATCGCGGCTTTTTTTTCAGCGCGTGCCATTGTTCCTGTGTTTGTTTTCTGTCGCCGTGGCAACCGCCTTTCTTCGCCTTAGCAACGGGCTTCGTCATTAGTCCGCATTGTTTTACGCTTAAATCTCTGCGCTTTACGCAATAATTTGCCTGGTTAAATGTTTAATTACCGCTTTGTTAATCATCCTGACTCTTAAATAGATGATTGATGATACGGTTTTAGTGATTAATCTCTCTTATTTTGTTCTTTACCTCCCGCAGACTCTCTTTCTCACGCCCTGCTCCTTTCTAGTTCCTCTCCCCAAATGCACACGCCTTTCTCCGACGACTTGCCGTGCCCTTTGACCCCGGATCACGAGGAGCTGGTCACCATGGAGCCGCACGAATATCAGCCGCACGAAGTCAGCGAAGACATCGAAAAGGACCCGCTATCCGACAGCGGCTACATCGAGCTGCATTACTACGAGTCCGACCAGTGCCAGTACCTGGTGCTGCCCAGCGAGTCCGAACTGGACCTGGAGACTGTGGAGATCCTCCAGCTGGATGTGGAGGCCCAGGAAGCTGCCGGGTCCCTGTTGGACCTGGCAGGTGGTGTATATTAGCTCAATTAACCCAGATGTTTCAGTCACGTGTTTCCCCTTTAGACTTTATTGCATTATGAGATATTAGAATGGAAAGGAATGAAGTAGAAATCCTCCTGTATTCAGGCACTTTGGACGCCCAACCTGAACTCTTATGGAAACAGATCAGAACAAATGTTTTTAAAACTAGAAGTATTAAAAGTTTTACAGTGTTTGCTGTAATGTTTCTAACAGTTTGAACTAGGGGTGCACCGATTTCATTTTTCTTGCCGATCACGATGTTTAAAAAGGCTGACCTGCTCATACCGATTTTTTTTTTTGTCTGAAAAATTGCTGAATATTGTTGGCAGCAAGTATTGGGCAAAATTAAAGAAATCTGGTTCGATTTGTCGGTGCGCCCCTATTTCAAGCTCATCAACCTCAGGGGTGGAAAGAGCGCTTCCAAACCAAGACGACGTACTGTTACTATTACGTCTTGGTTAAAGTTTCTTATAGTCAACCATGAAGTTTAACAAATAAAACCACATCAAGACACGAACACTTAGTTGAAAAATTGCATTTTCTAATACACACTTGTAATAAATTTATGTTTTTCTGTTTCCTTTTCTGAAAATGGTTTCTAAAAGTATTTTGGCAATAAAGTATATTTAATTTATTATGTACTTATTAATCATAAATGTACCGAGGAAGTATGGAGAAGCATTAGAGGAATAACAGTAAAGTATTGGTAGTAATATTTATATAAATAATATTTTTTCTTTTATCTGATCCTGTTTGTTAAAGATAGTTTAATGTTTTTGATGTCATGTATGTTTTTAAATCCCAGACTTCCTTTCTTCTTGATAATTTTAAGCTAAGCTGTCATTAAACAGCATTAGTTTCTTTGTAAGTTTAATACAACCACTGCCATTTAGTTTAAAAATAATAAGTTGGCCTAAAACAGATTTTTTTTTTTTTTTTTTTTTTTTTTTTTTTTTTAATTAAGTTTTTATTTATTTTATTTGTTTTTAAAAAAAATTTAATTTTTTTTTTTTAAAATTAAAATTTTTTTGTATGTTTTTTTAAAAA
>CAEFZX010011616.1:0-16781 GCA_903066825.1 Alfaro cultratus | reverse complement strand
CATTTGATTCAGGTGCGTTAAACGAGGGAGAGAACTAAAACATGCAGGATGCCGGCCCTTGAGGACCGACTTTGGGCACCCCTGATCTACATGCTGAGTTCCAGTTTCTGCCTTCTGGCATCAGGCTCAGATTTCCTAGCATAAAAAGCAACAGGTACAAATATTCTTTAGTTCCTGCAGCAAAATCTCTGTTTAATGCAGGACAAGGTAGAGGGACTTGTACTTGATCTGGTGTTTGTGGCAACTGTCAGTCAATGATGAAATACATTGTTGTCCTTTTTCCATTATGTATTGATTGATATTCCATGTTTTTTTGATACGTTTTGTTTTTATTTTTTAATCTTTGATACTTTGTGTTTTAGTTTTTGTACTTGCTGTAACATCAATTGACCATTTGGGACACAAATAAATAAATCTGAATCTGAATCAGCCTTAAATATATGCACACTCAGATTCTTTTTTAAATCTTTGTAAAAAGATAAAAATACTATTCATCTTTTACCTTCTACTTTATAATTATACAAAACTTTTCTTTACTTTCCATAACCATCTGGGTTAAAATTAGGTCATATTGAAAGCAAGTCATTCAGAATTGAACATTGAAGCATCCTAATAAAAATATCAAGGACCTTTCTCAGAGAGGGCAGCCACAGAGCAACCCGATCACTACCCTTACTCACAGCCTTCTTCTCTGGCGTTCCTGTCGGAGACGTCGCAGAGAGATGCTTCTCTCTGGCCATCAGCTTGCTGTTGGGTTCCCTCAGGGCCCTCTTCAGCTCGTTGATGCTGGCCTGGTGCTTCAGCAAAACGTCCTGAGATTTATCCAGAAACTGGAGGACACCACAAGACAGAGGAAGGCGTTAGCAGCAATTCACAATGCCTTGCTTTAAACAATAGAACTCACATTAGCAGGAAAAGGAGGGGAGACAATGCTGCGTATGCTGGAATGTGCACCAAAAGATCAGCTTAAACCCAGGCTGAGAGCAGATTATTGCTTGTGTTTCTTCTATTTTGTCTCCTTTAACGCTACTGAAGCCGAGGCGAAACCAAAAAAAACAAAAACAATTATGGTTCTTGCTGAATTGTTTGTAGAGATACAAACAAGCATTTTAATCAAGCTCTCGCTCCAAAGTTCATGAATGATAAAATGAATATGAAACATCTATTAATTTGCTTGCTGATTAAAATTCTGCTTCCTATTTAGGCTTTGTTTGGTTTGTTTGTGTGTTTGGAGTGATGACAAAGTCAATGATGCAGTCATAATTTAATACTCTCTTGAGTCCTGACATTTTTCATAGTTCTGAGTGAAATGCTCCTTAACCACAGTTTTTTTTTTTTTATTTCTCTGGCAGCTCCATAATTATTTTAGTCATTCAAGGATAAGTTGAGACATTGTCAAATGTGTCCTTGAACCAGAGTGAAGCTTTATTCCTTTTAGCAATAAGGCTAAAAGGAATAAAGACAAATTCAAAGTTTGTCTTAGGAATGTGCATTTGTAGAATGTTAAATCTAAGCACAGTTATGTAAGGTTGAATAAATTAAACTGTTGATACTTTACGGACACTTGAGCAAAATATAACACATCCTTCTGTACTGGAAATCTGGATGCAATAAATTCTGAGCAAGTGAAAGAGAAAGAAGCAAAAGCAGTATGAAAAGTAGACATCGCTAGAGCCAAATCCATGGAAGCTGTACCTCCTTTTTGTGCCGAGGAGTGGTCTCCTGGTCCAACTGAGAGAGCAGAGTTGGGGCAGGAGAACAGGCGTGCAAGAGATGAAGAGTGCAAGGTCATACAGTGAAAGGACAAGGTGAAGAAACAAGATGGAGGATCAGGGAGATGGGGAGGAGATAAGTCTGACATCTTAAATATTAAAGAAAGAAAGTGCTTTGAGAGGAAAAATATTTTGGAATTTGAGAAAAAGAAAAACACGAAGATACAACAAAAGACCTCAGATGGACACATGAAGCACTGTACAAAAGAACAAGTCAGGACAGTTTTCTATGAAATGTTTACTATGGTTTTCTAGAGGTTGAATGTTTTCCATGAACATGGGTTGATTTTCCCTGGGTATTCTAGTTATCCTGGTTATCTTAACAGAAATGGTTAAGAGAAATTTTATCCAAGTTCAAGTTGGTTCAACTTTAACTGAAATAAACTTTCTCTCATTGGACACAGGTCAACTAGTCTGCCTCTAACGCTGTACTGTTATAGGCTAGGAATTCATTTTTGCTGTTTTGTTTTTGTCTCCCTTACAGAAAAAAGTAGGATATTAAATATTTTTGGTGGTTGGTTGAGAGTAAGTCTATAAAAACCTAAAATAGAAACTTTTCTGTTCTTTCAACTAGTGACAGTCTAAAGATCAGTTTATCAGTGGTTTCAATCAGCTGAACCTGGTTGATACCAACCATCTTAATCCAGTTTAACCAGTACCAGGAATTAAGACTAACTGGTGGGACTAGATTCAATTTTTTTTATTTATGTTAATTAGAGTATCTGTGATAATTTATTGTAATTAACTGCATTTTAACCCAGAACCGAACATTGGCAAAATAAGCAATATTACTGATCCAAAATCCAGTTTGGTGCTAAATTGTTGAATAAATAGGACTGAACTGACTGCTTTTTGTGTAAAGCGCTTTGAGACGAGGTGCATGTAGAAATAAACTTGAACTGAAATTGAAATATAACACTTGCCATTCCATTTTCGTGCAGCTATAAATTACAGTCGCTATGCAATGACGCTAAATTCTTTCACTGATGCTTTTCTTGAAGGCCTTACTCGCAAAGTGGAAGATGAACATTTACGGGCTGAAGTAGAGTCTGACAGATTTACTGATGGATAGTTGAAAACATCATACAGACCAACAAACAGACACCAAATACCTCCTGTTTAGTGTCAGCTGGGGAGCCAGACTCCTCCTTATTGCCAGCAGGGGTTGAAGAACAGAGAACTAGTGTTAGAGACAGAAGGCCAGGCTCCAGTCTGAGAAAGAGTTAATGCTGCAGTATGTAACTTTTATTTTAAAAAATACTTTTTTAAATACATAAATATAGCGGGAGAAATTAAGCTCCTTTGTCTTCTTCCAGTGCTACCAGTGCTAACCAGAAATAAGCAATCAGAACCAAGTGGAGGCAGGTCTCAGTACTGTCAATGATGCCCACTTGCATGCAGCTCCCAGTGAATGCTAAGGCTAGTTAGCATGGCCGCTGATGATGGCAGGTAAACACTTTCCTGTAACAGTGAGTTGTTTCCCTGCCATTAGCACATTTAGTAGCATGTTCATAAAGTGCAACTAAGCCCCTCCTCCTGGCTCTGATTGGTTGTTGTTGGTCAGGAGCGGTGCATTTCTTCAGAAGCTGAAGGTGGAGATGGAGGAGATCTATCTTTTCACATATTATCTGTCTCATAACATGCTGTCACAGCATGGTGACAGTTTTAGAAAATATGTAAAAATAAACAAACTGCAGCTTTATGTGCTGTGAAGTTAACCAGATTTATGTGGAGTACAGTCAAGGCATGAAAGCTGGGTGAATAGGAGTGAAAGAAGAAGAGTTAGAAAAGGATAGCATTAGCCTTGCAAAGCTGCTTCTCACCTGAGTTGTAGTGAGAAGCTTCTAATTCTGCTTGTATTTACATCATCACTGTCCAGCTCTGCACTTCAAAAAGCCAGAGTTGACTTGAAGTTAGCTGAACCTTCCTCACCCTGATTTCCCTCTTTCTGCTCGGGGTGGTGTTGCCATCCTGGTCCTTGTCCTGCTCCATGTCCTGGCTCTGATCTGGGTCCCTGTCGTCCTCGTCCTGCTCCAGGCTGGGCTCCAGCTCCACCTCCTGCTCCTGCTCCTGCTCGTCCACCGAGGGACTGCGGAGGCGCCGCTGCTCGCTGGCGCTGCGGCGGGACAGACCATCGTGGTTCTCACACATGGACGACACGGGCCGCGAGAACTCTGCTTGGATCAGAAAGGCCGAGGTTTCAAACAGGAGAAGCCAGCTAGCTGCAGCTATCAGCTATCTGAGCTCCATATTTTGTGGTACTGTTGTGATCACAGTAAAAGTGACGATAAGAAATATTTATTATGTATTTTTTACGTAACTGTATCAAAGTAAAAGTGGCTGAATAAAAGACATATCACTGTAAAAAAAAAATGTGCCTATGTTATTTTCCCCCCTCTTCAGTTTTGTACTACTTTGTGTTCGCTTAACATAAAAACCAGATGAACCACCTCGTAGTTTGTGGCAAAAGCTAAGAATAACCCTGTGCTGCATCTCTCCTTTGGTGCTTCATTAAGCAGAGTTACTCACCACCATCCAAGCTCCTGGACAGCAGGTACCTCCTGCTGGCGGAGCGCTCAAAGTGAGGCGCCGGGCGGTCAATGAGGGCGCTGGCCTGTCTGGTCTGAGCCTGCGTCCTTCCACTGTACCGAAACTTGGAGCCCATCACCAAGAAGCCCTTAGGAGGAGGCTCTGGAGAAACCAGGCTGTGGAAACAAAAACCACACGTTTCTACATGACAAAAAAATGAAGAGAGACAGAGAGCTTTAGAACAGAACATCTGTAATGATAGAAAGAAAGTGGATATCAAAGCTAACTAAATTTTTATTGTCTGAACTACAACATAAACAGTTAAATTCAGAAATGTTCACTACTGACAGCAACGATATTTTACTTCAGTAATGAGTTCTGCTAACAAATCCAAAGGAATTCTGGGAACTTTGTCCCAAAATCAATAAAACTTGACGCAATAAGCAATAAATCGAGTAATTGTAAGAGAAATTGAAGAACACTCAATAATTGTCATTTACGTGATTTATTGTTTTTCTCTTTCTACCAAAAACTGCATGATGGAAGTCTTCAGTCTGGTTTTTTGGTTTAAACTAGAACTTATTTTGAAGGACAATTTTATTTACAGAAACTTCATAATTCATTTTATTTGTTGTCTTTGTCGTATTGTTTGTTTATTTTGGGTATTTAAAATGTCTTCCAGTTTCAGTGTTAGACATTCATTAGAATTGGAATTTTATTGATCTTTGAGAATGTGTTCTTACATTATTATGTCATTGCCATCATAATTCTTGAAAATGGCCTCAAAACAACAATGTTATCGCAATAACTTCTGAGTCAATTTATGCTCTAGCAAAAAGGACCAACACCTATAAATGCCAAAGGTTATTGATTGGAAGCTTCTTACAAGTTGGAGGTTTTAACTTGACAAAATGTGAAAGTATTCAGGAGTGTGGATACTTTCACCAGGGACTGTTGGTGCAGAAACTCTGATGAGAACTGAATCTGAAGTGTTTTTCTCACCGGAAGAAGGTGTGGTGCTCGATGCAGACCTTCCACAGTCTCTTGGCGGCTCTGTGATTTGGAAGCTTAAACCCGATGGTGCTTTCAAACTGCTCATACTGGATGGGGCAGAAACACACAGACACACAGAAATATGAAGGAGGGGTCAGGGTTGGATCAACATGAGAGAAAATTCAGAAACTGTATTAGCATCTGCAAAGAAAGGGTGAAAGGAAAAGTTTAGAATATCCTGGATAAAAATGGATTCCATAATCTACATTTACAGTTTGAAGCTGTGGCTGCAGCTTCTTTATTTGGCTCCATCACAGGCTCACTATGCAGCGCCGCTGCTTGGCTTGACATTCATATCTGCTACGGCTTCCAAACATTCAGGACATGTTTATGGTTCATGTCTCTGGGAAGTCTGCAGACTCATTCTAATATGGCAGCTTTTGAAATGAAACAAAAAAATATATTCTGCCCAATTTCTCTGAAAAGTCAGATCTGCAACGAGTCACGGTGAATCCAATTTAGGGATGCACAATATTTTGCAAATATATTGTCATAGCAATGTCATTGTGCACAATATTCATATTACAAAGGACTCTTTGGAGAGCAATAGTTCAGCTGTGGAACAAATGAAGAGTCCTGCACTGAACCTCCTGGTTATTCCACCAAATATTGATTTCTGAGCTCTTCCTGAGTTAAAACATTAGTAGTGTTTCTAAAGGAATATGAACTTCTTTTTTTTTTTTTTTTTTTTTGCATTACTTGAGGTCTGAAAGTGCTGCATCTTTTTTGTTATTTTGACCATTTCTCAGTTTTAGAATGAAATTTTGGAGACATGCTGTCAGTAGTTCATAGAATAAAAGAGCAATGTTTATTTTACTCAAACATACCTATGAAAAGTAAAATCAGATAAACTGATCATTTTAAGTGGTGCCTTAATTTTTTTCCAGTGCTGTAGCTGGAATTTGTATTTTTCATATTAATGCAATGTTTAGCCAGTAGGAGTCTCACAGCAAGAAAAGCTCATTCTAGACACAAATGAAAGGCAAGAAAAGAAGAAAACAGGCGTTTATTGCAACTGATGTCATTACTGCAATACTTACCAGTACAGTCATATTCATAAATTAAATATGTATTCTGATAAGACCAATTTTCCAGATAAAATGTACCATTTGAAAATAACCTTCAAATGGTTATTAAACATACTTTTAATTAAGTCATCATCTGTGTATTATAAAATAATTTTTTATTTGTCTGATGTAATCTAATTTTACATGTCATGTTTTTGGTAGCTATAATCATAATTCTGAAAAATAAAGGCTGGAAAACACCACTATGAGAGTAATTCATCTATAAAATGTGTTTCACTTGGTGATGAAGGTCCTGAAATAAATGGACTATTCAGTAATATTCAAATGTATTGAATGGGTGTATATACACGACATCAAGATTTTCTGGCAGCAGCCACATTCTGAATTACCTGAAATAAAGCGAAATTGTCTTTGTAGGATTTTATCTGAGTTTTTCAGTTTTCCAGACACAGTCTGGTGATAAAGTACAAAGGATCAGAAAGATCTGAGAGTTCAAAGTTTGTGTGTCAGGGATCATTTTCCAGTAGTTTGTGGAAAATAAGTTTTCTACACCAGTTTCAATCAACTGATAGTTGATTTGAAACGTGTGTTTAATCATCACTCTATCTCTAGAAGCTGTTAAAATGCATCATTAATAACACAAAATTACAAGAATATTCATGTCCATTGCCTGGATATGAACAGTATATCGTGACTATAACTTTATAAAGATGCATTTATGTTTTTAAATAGATTCCTTTCCATTAACCCTAAAATTGCACAACTTGGAATTCCAAAAAAAAAATTCTCAATGGAAACAGCAATTTGAAGTGCAATTGAAACACTTTCCATTGAACTTTTCCAAACACTGCAATGGATCGTATGATCATGTGACATCATACGAGTCACATGATCAACAGCAGGACGTTACTACTGGTAAAAAGTAAAAGAAGAGAACAATCTTCGGTCATTCTATAAAATCAGTGACTATAATTTCCCCAAAATGCTGCATATCTAACCCCTCCCAAGTAGGCGGGGCTTGTTGCTCCAACGCCTGAATAAAACACCAACGTCTTCTCTCATTGGCTGAAAGATGATAAAATCATGACTGAATTTAACTGCAACTCATGTAACTGTTTACATCTGTCACTGCCATGACTTATCGTGTGACAAAGAGTATTCATGTGTGATTTTAGTTTAATTTCTTATTTAATGAAAACACCGCAATTTCTAAATTGTGTTTGTCTGGCAATGGCCTGACATGTGATCAGGAGCTAAGCAGCCTTTACCTCCCCTGGTCTTATTTTAATGTAGAAGTTGCTCCTCTTGTAAGAAATCTTGAGAATCTTCGGCCAGGCGAAGCGGTTGATCCTCAGTCTGTCTCGGTAAATCAGCAAACCGTTGGCGCAGACCCCCAGCATTATTTCGATCCCTTCCGAATCCTGTGGACAAACGACACAAGAAATTATTTAAAAGCCAAATAGCCGTTGTTTATTTCTGAAATTCAAAAAGAAATTCAGAGAGCTGCAAACTTTAGCATGATGGAGGTCCACCCCATACATGGACAGCTTCTTCGCGTTCTCCAAGAAGTTCATTTCAGCCTCTGCGGGCGTCATCCCCCTTAAAATATGTAACAGCATCAACATATTTCATAAAGCAATGAAACCCTGAGTCATGCAGACTGTGGGTGGAATAATCTGACTGAATATGCTTGATGTATTCACTTGTAAGTTTCCAAATTGGAGAGTGAGACAGTCTACTGACTAAGAAAGTGCTTTCATACAAACTGCAAGCATCTCGAGGCAGACAATATGGTAATGTCAAGAGAACAAGAGAAAACCCCATCAGCATATCGCCCTGGATGAAAAAATCTAATCAAAGCGTCAGTCTGTCCGGTCATTACTTGTAGGTTCGGTGGAGGTCCATCACCCTCTCCTCCAGCTCCCGGGTCTGGTTGGGGGCGAAGCGGAAGTCGCCAACGTAGTCGGAGCCATGGTCGTCCAGGTCATAGTCACCCAGCTCAGCCTGGATGGCGTAGGAGCCCAGGAGGGCGTGGGTGACGAACGAGCATGGCAGCCGGCCTGACAGGATGTCATCCCTCAGCTGCAGACACAGGTAGTATCTGCGAGACGAGACGAGAAACGTGAGAGGGAGAGAAGCAGGAGGGGCCTCGGTTTGGCTGTCAGAACAGCCTGAAGCAGGCAGGCTGCAACAGGTAGTCAGCCTGCTTAATCCCAGCCTGTTACAGGCATTCCAGGGATAATCCACGGAAAAGGAGGAGGGGGCTCTAGAAACTTTGAAATCAGAGAAAATATGCCACGAGAATTGTTACAGTACCTTTATGTAAACACACTCACAAACTAGCATTTTTACAGATGATGTGTGTGAGCAATTCCTTCTTTGACAAACACTAACTACACAAGTGTTACAACTGGTAATGTGGGGGGAGGGTGAATTGGTGTGTTTGCCTACTATTTGACATATTGTGAGGCCCAACACAATGTTGTGAGGACGCATGTGACTTATGGGGACAAATGCCCAGAGTCCAATGAGAAGAAGTTCTGTTTTTGGGTTACGTTTTGGACTAAGGTGTGAGTTGAGCTTAAATCAATGAAATCAATCTGCATTGTTGCACATTTCAGCAACTAGTCAGTTCAATGTACTTTGTACCATAAAAACATCACATCACATTCATCAGTACGTTGATCAATGTGTCATGATTTGTGGTGGTGAGGTAAACGCGGTGGACCCTGGTTATGATGAAAAAATGATGATTTTTTTTTTTTTTTCTCCAAAGAGTTTTTGCGGCACTAGTGGCTCATATTTTTTGTGACGGTAGGCTGGCAGGAGGGGGGGCAAGGGTCGCTGGGACCGGGAGTCGAACCCGCGACGTCCGCGTCGAGGACTAAGGCCTCCAAACGTGGGGCGTGCTAAACCCCTGCGCCACCACAGCACGCCCCACAAAATGATGATTTAATGATAAATAAGAGCAATAATCCAGGCAGCACAGACGAGCAGAAGGCAAGAAGTTCATAACTGGTAGCAACTGGTTGCAATCACAACAACGATAGGATAGGATATGATACGATATACTAGACTAGACTAGACTAGACTAGACTAGACTAGACTAGACTAGACTAGACTAGACTAGACTAGACTAGACTAGACAGTAGCATAGACAGAACCTGACAAGGAAACAAGGGACACAGGTGGGTTTAAATACACAGGGAGAGAATCAGGGGAAACAAGGATCAGGTGTAACCAATCCAGGGGTAGACAGGACAACACAGAGACTCCACAGAACACGGAAACCTAAATAAACACACAAAAAAACTCAAATTCTCACACAATGATCCATTTATTATGGTTCAAAAGCCAATTTTAACCAGATGGGTTTTTATTCTTGATTTAAAGGAATTCTGTGTTTAGGTTAGGGTCAGGCATGTACTGGTAACAGTTAAGTTTAGGGTAAAGGTTCAATTAATGAATGAAAAATTAATTCATTGAATTTTTCATTCAATTACAAATTCCTCAGTTTCTATAGAAGTAAAATTATAACAATAAGACAAAAAACTTCAGGTCACATCGGTGTCACAAAAAGGCTAAAAGAAAAAAATCATCTCCTCTTCACATTAATTTAGTTCATTTTGAGCCCAATAACAAAAATTGTCAATGTGCAATGAAAATTTGATTAAAAAAAAAAATTACAAGGGCATGCGTGTGTGTGTGGGCGTGTACATACTGCATAGAGAGGACTATTATAACCACTACCACCAAGGAAAGGAGGTCGTTGTGGATAGCTTTTCTTTTTCAATTGGAATGGGCTTTTCTAGTCAGTTTAAGATATTATGTGAATTAGGTTTTAGTTAAAGCTAGAGTTGAGAATAGACTTGTAATGGCTAGAGGCATAAACGCAATAACTAAAATCAATGGAAGTAGATACAGAGTCCTCAGTGGGGTGGAAGCATGCGGATGTGTGTGTTTGGTACCTGGTAATGTCCTCTGTGAGCTGGGAAGGATCTGGGGGGTAGAACTTCACCGCAAAGGCAAATTGCCATGGAGAGTCTGTTGGAGGAGACGCTGCAGTGAGAACGACTTCACACAAACTGGAAAATGTATTTCCCCTTTATGGATTTCTTGTTCTTCATTTTCTGTCACACTTACATATTTATTATGATTAAACTAATCTTAATGCCCAGAGATAAAAACTTGTGTAAATACAAAACGAATGATAGCTTATTAAGGGAAAATAACTATCCAAACCAACCCAGCAACTATTTGAAAAAAAAAACAACTCTTGTTGCCACAAATGTTGCTGGCAACATTTGTGACTCCTGACTATCAGTATTTTTAAACCATTCTTCTTACAAAAATAGTTTCATTTCAACCATATGGGAAGTATTCATGGCATCTGTTTAACATAATGTCAAAAGCATCCTGGGCCATCAGATGACCACAGTGTTTAACAGCTGGTATTATGTTCATTTTCTTAAATACTTTGTTCATTCGAACTTCATGTAGTGATAACTTAATCTGCCAGGTGTGAGAATAACTTTGGTTTGAGCTTCAAATGCAACAAAGGAGCAAAAACAGAGGAACTAAATAAAATAAAAGCAAACAAGCAGAAAAGGTGATTCTTCTCAGTGCAGTTATTTCCACTCCCTTTTACTGAAGTTGCATTAATTTGGTCAAAAAGAAAAAATTTTTTAGTAAACTAATGTTCTCTGAAAAGTCACTCACTGCGCATCTGCTTCTTGATCTCTTTGGAGGGGTCCAACCAGTTCTGTAAGACAGAAGCAATGTTCACACAGGGCAGATTGTGGACACACACACACACACACACACACACACACACACACACGCACGTCGTCACGTCTTCTTCTAATTGCTAACACTGCTGCTAATGAAAGCCTCTCCATACGGTGGAAGGTAACGGAGCCCTGCGCCCCGCCGAGCCGGTCAGACACGCAGCGATCAGACTCTCCGATCTGATCCCGTCATGTCCCGTTGTTCAGCTAACCGTGTCTTTAGCCGGCGAACTGGTTTCACTTTGGCAGCAGCAGCATTCCGGCGCTCCACGCAGCTGATGCAGAGCGCTTTGTGATGGCAGCTGGAAACCAAGCTGCTCAGTGGCAGTGAACAGGAATGAAGGAATTACCCAACAAGTATTCTCAGCATGCTGGACTTGTTACCAAAACACTGATACCCTCAATATTTCATCATGCTGACTCACACTGGCTGATCTGAAGGAACTTAGTCACAATATTTGACTTACATTAAAATAATATGTACAGTCTAACAATAGAAGTAAACTCTTTACATTTTGTCATGTTAACACCAACAGACTGGAATAAAATACATAAATTTGAACATAATTGTGAGACAGAATGTCTTTTAAGCAAAAATCTGAAAAGTGTGGCATGTATTTGATTTGACTGCAGTCTCAAGTCTTTTGCTGCCTCTCACAAGTTTTCTTCTACCTGACCGGTTTCTCTACCCACACTGTACCAAATAATCCCCACAGTATGATGCTGCCACCACCATGTCTCATACTAGGGACTTGGGGCTGATGAGTACAAGAAGTGGTAGTTGTCTGCCACATTTAATTGGACATATTCACCTTTTTATTTCTGAAACAGTTAAGTGACAATATGTTACTTGCCTTTAATTCCACTGTTATGCACAACTTTGAGTTTTAAAAACCACAAACATTTCATAAAGTTGTAACATAGTGACCATGAAAAGGTTTTGTTGTGGACGTTATGCCTATATTCAGTTTCTATTGGTTGAATTCACACATGTAACTGTTTTATTCACTAGCATTTGGATGAAATGAAGCTGTTGAGCTTTAAAATAGAAGCTCTTAAATCCCAGGACTCTTGTGTGTTTGTGCGTCTGAATTAAATCTACCAGCAAGAAAAAAAACAAAACAAACTCTGGCGCCTTTGAGTTCTTAATGTTTGAAGAAGGTGTTAAAATCAGCCAGTTAAGACCTGAACTCTTAGACTTTTCTCTGAGCCTACAGCTAAAATGGGTTCTCAAATTTTATTGATTATAGAACTATTTCGCCATTGTGGCAAGATAGCTGCACTTACATCAGATACATTTTCTAATTTTTAGAGATGTAGAGCTAGAGCAGCTAATTAGCTTGAGCTTATTAAGCTTATCGTGTTAATGTTGACAGGCCCAAGATTTTTGTTTTATATGCTGAGAAATGTCTAAAAAAAAAGTTAAGTTCAGAAATTTTGTGTCCATGTCAATTTTTTTCTATTCTCATCCAGTAATGAAAAATAATAAAATAAAATTCTCAATGCAGATTTATCAACACTGTATTAGAATGCTGTAATCTTCAAGGTGTGCTTGATGTACTTTGTTTGTGCTGCGTTTGTAATACTGTCTGGTCCCATTGTTTCCTGTGTGTGTGTATTTGTGTGTGTTGTTGCGGTGACTACATAGCTCAGTATGAGCTTGGAGGCAGAGTGTCGCCTCTCCTCTTTATGTGTAATTTGTATTTAAAGTTGTGATTACATGACAATGCAAGGCAGATGAGTGAAACAGAAAAGCGGTCCCTGAAAACTAACTGCAGTGAAGCATCTCACCAACATTACATCACGGCCTGAAGAGCTTGTTTCACTATAGAAGTTGATTTATTTAACCTAATTAAATGGGATGTTCTTTAATTTATTAACAAAGAAAACTTGCAAATAAATAAAAAGAAACAGCTCTATTTACTTACTTAAACTACACACATCAATGTCCTGGGCTTTCTTATAACTTCACAAATTCATTGAACTTTTTGAATTCCCAAATTCCCAAATCTGAAGCAGAATTATACAAGACACTTTTGGTGAAAGTCAATCATTTACTTGTTATCCCAAAAGTGGAAAATAAAGTCAGTCAAACTTTTTAATGGTACCACCCATTGAAATTTGACAACAATATAGAGGTTTCTAAAATTGCTTTAAAGTAAACTGCAATGACAGAACCTGTTTTTAAGTGTATTTAAGTCTTCTTTGGACTTGCTGCTAACTTCAAACTCCAGGTCAGAAAAGTCCAGATTGACACTGCGCTGGATTTAACTGGGAAGTTGGAATCCAGAGCTGTGAATTAATAATTAGCTTAATGTATTTTAATTGCTAGTTGGAAACTGAGAATCTGATATTAATCTCCATTTTATTTGTTCCGACACTAAAGGAACGTGTTGACAAAGAGAACTTGTTCAGTCATAAGTATAAAACATCAAAAGTTCATAATCCTAACCAATCAGATTCTGAAATCAGACTTCTGTGTGAAGGATTTACAACATCAAAGCGACCCACATGCGCAGAAGAAGAACACTGACATGATGTCACACAACAACAACCCCCCGTTTATGGAGGTAATGACTGATGGAGCTGTTTATGTTAAGTTAATACACCAATGGGAGCAGCCAGTGTTGTTACAAAATCATAGCAACATGAAGAAAGCTAATTTAAAGAAAACACATCATATTGTGGAGCATTGACTGAAACCTCTATAGGAAGCCAAGAATGGTGGGATTGTGATGTGATGTGCTTCACCAGCAAAAGCTGTTACCACTGACCAAATCTGTGCAACTTTTGATATAACATTTTTCCACATGGATGAGGTGGGTGTTTCAACTCTATCAAAATTGGTTTATTTTTCAAAACTGCAAAGGAAACACTTTTTTTGCATCGCAGGTGTCACATTATCAACAACTAGTTGTTGCCAGTGGTGCAAACCATGAGGAAGATGACAGGAAGTAGTTGGAGGATGATCCTGCAGTGTGTTTTTGAATGTCGTATCACATGAACAAACTTATTCAGGCGTGATTTTTCTTGCATTTCTCCTTTAAAGGAAATACCAGTTTTGAAATTGTGTTTTTTCGACATTACAGAATATTCACCAAATTTGACACATATTTGTAATGGAAATGTAGCTAAAGACTTCTTTTACTTTTCTGGCTCAGGCAGCCTTTGTTTAAAAGAGGTTAGACAGGAAAGTTGGTAATGAGAGAGGGGCAAAGGTCATCAGGCCGGGACTTGAACCTGTGACTTCCACGTTGAGGACTAATGCTTCCATACACGGGTGGTGCTTCACCCCTGAGCCACCAGACAACCCCCAACTAGAGACTTTTTTTTATAATTTCATCATCAGAATTTTCAGCCATTGTGTCCATCCTGACCTACTGGTGCAGAATGATGACGAATGTCTCACATCAATGACATAAAAGTCGGATGAAATGTTACATGACAACACAGACTTCAGTCGCTTTGAAAACAATCAGATATGTGTGTGATTTAGTACCCATATGGAAGTGACACACTTCAATGTTTTTTCTGGTGAAAAGATCAGAATTGGGCCTTTGAGACTGATGTGAAAAATTAAGATATATGGGCAAAAAACCAAAAAAAACCAGATCTGATTCAGGTCCCAGTTGAGTGCTCAGTGAACTTAACCTTTGTATTTCCTACAAGGAACACAAAACAATAGAGTTATGTACTGCAGGTAAAATAAAAAAAATGCTTTGAACCTATTGACAGAACCTCCTTTTCAAGGATTCTGAGCTGTCCCTCCAGGTTTACTTGTTTTTTCCAAAGTGAGATTACTTTTGCTGTGAACCCTGGCAGTATAAATGCAACTGAAATGGCAATGCAGTGCGCTTTAATTTACTTGTTATTTTGATCCTCACACTCACGTTTTGCTGCGTGCGACAAAGTTCCGAGCCGCCCGTGGCGCAGAAAGCCGACAGTAATCTGTGGAACGCCAAGCGCTGCAGAGCAGCTGCATATTAACGCTGACAGACCTTATGGCAGCCGCTTCCACATCAGTCTGAGAGAAAGAAGCACGTTGATCCTCTAACATCCAGACCTGAGGCCACAATGAAGTTCACTTCCACACTCATTTACAGTTGCAGTCACTAATAAAGAGCTGCTGGCACTTATCTCCTCCTTGACTCAACTGGCTGAGGGTGAAGACAATCACTTAGCAAGGTGCTCTTCATCAATATGCTTTTCTCTCTGAAAAAGCTTAGGAATCTTTAATCACTGACCAGTAAGGGCTTTTACTGTAAGTTTGCAACATGAAACATGTTATTGGGAACAAATATTCTCCTGAAGAGCGAAGATTAAATTCTCATTCCTCCAACAGAGATGGAGAAAGGCCATCTGAAATGACATTTTCAGATGACCTTGTTTGGTCTCCTGATCAGGAGGGGTCCGCAGGCGGGAAGTAGCAGCTGCGCTCCGATAAGTCTCTTTGATGATGATGCCGTTTCCACCGTATCTACAGCAATACCTGCATAAGGAGGAGGTAGAAATGTTCTGTTGGTCTTTTAAACACCTAAATTACGTCTAAGATTGCGATCGAACAGTCAAGGTCCAGCCGGTCAGCTGACGCCGCCTGCGCAGGCTGATTAGGGAAACCTTTAGGATGTGCTGGAAGTGTTGAAAGCAACCGGGTCTTGTCATCTTTCCAAACTTCAAAAGCTGGAATGTTTCACTGTGTCCCTGCCGTGTGATCTCAGGCCTGCCCAAAGGGAGGCTCACGCCGATCAAAACCAACATCAAGCCAGGAACTGACAGCTGGATTCCACCAGAGCGCCATTAAAGACGTGATTACACCATAATATGGCTGATATCTACATCGTGTAAAAACAACAAGGATCACAGGCAACCTGGAGGAAATGTTCAAATTATTAGTGAGGTGGCTGAAGCTTGATGACGGAAAGCATGAATTTATAAAACCTCACAGAAGGGAAAAATAAAATATAAAAGTGAGTTTAATGCCAAAGAATGTAAAAGGAAATGGGTAAAGGAAGACGTTACCAAGAAGCCAAAGATGTTAGTTCATGAAGATAATATCCTGATAATAATAATTAGCCATAGGAGGGGTGTGAGCTAGGCTAAAGCTAACACCACAGCGGCTCCCTTTACCCAGCATTTTCCTCGCCAATGTCCGTACTCTGGCCAATAAAATGGACGAGTTACGACTATCCATCACTAGTGACAGACGGATTATGGACTCAAATGTTATGTTTTTCACCGAAACATGGCTAAACAACAGCTGCCCGGACAATGCTATCCAGCTAACTGGACGCCACACTCAACGAGCTGACAGGATAGCAGATGACTCCGGCAAGACCAGAGGCGGAGGTCTGTGCATTTATATTAACAAAGCTTGGTGCACAGACTCTGCTACTACCGAGAGTCACTGCTCACAGAATGTGGAGTTTTTAATGGTCAAATGTAGGCCTTATTATCTTCCAAGGGAATTCACTTCAATCATCCTCACTGATGTGTACACCCTCCCGGATGCTAATGCCAAGCTAGCCATGAAAGAACTCTACGCGGCCATTAGCAAACACCAAACCAAACACCCCGAGGCTGCTTTTATTGTTGCGGGTGACTTCAACCACTCC